>CAKNEV010000082.1:0-94715 GCA_930272055.1 Rhizopogon roseolus
TTCGTGGCGGGAGATTGCGAAATAACATGGCGTCATTGTGACGCTGGATATCCATAAAATTATCTGACGGCAAGCGCTCAAAATCACATCGTCGGCAGTCACTAGGACCAGCACAAGTTGTATCTGCCAGTAGGGAACTCAAGAGAGCTGAATGCGCTAGCCATGTGCTGTGAGAAACGAGCGTCTGGAAGAGTGACACTAACACTGCGCTGAAAATATTACAAACATTAAATCATGCGTCGCACAGCGATATATTACGTAAGATGGTACGCACTTTCGAATGGTCATCAAACTCACCTCCTCCAAACGGCAGAGTGTGGGGGTGCCATCTTGCAGGGGGTGCAAGGAAGCCAACCCTTGATACAATGTTTGCCTTGCTGGCATGGAGCGTTGTCCAATCTACCCATCTACGACACCATAAGTCAATGACAAAAACTTGAAGGTGATCTTAACTAGTAAGAAAGCTGCAACTTGAGCTCGAAGCGGGAGCAAGCGTGTGAAAGATAAAGCCACGCTGACTTCTCAGCTCCGCTCAGCTTTTTAGATAAGCGGAGCGGCAGCTAGCCCGCTTTTAGCTGAGCGGCGGCACACTCTAGCAAGATGCTCGTTATGGGTGCGAAAAGCAAAGACAATTCGCGACTGGCGTCACGCAAGTATGCGCGCATTGTTGAGAAGCTCGGTTCGACGCCAAGTTTTCCGAGTTCAAGATTCAAAATATTGTTGGAAGCTGTGACGTGAAGTTCCCTATTCACTTGGAAGGTCTTGCATACAGTCACGGGGCAGTTCAGTAGTTACGAGCCCGAGCTGTTCCCTGCACCCATTTATCGCATGCTCAAGCCCAAAGTTGTGCTCCTGATTTTCGTATTGGGAAAGATAGTGTTGACCGGTGCAAAGGTACTGAAAATGGGTCTTTATTGTCATTGGTATGCTCTACTAATACTTGCTACGTGCTACATTACTCGTATTTTCGTACTTCCACTCCTCCCCTTCGGTGCCACGACACATCATATCATGTATCACGTGAACTCCAGCTATCGTGCTGCATACTCCCATAGTATATATGGATGAAAGGATGATGATAATGAAGCTCCTGCGGCTACTCCTGTTCCAAAGCACTAGAGTAAGATGGAATTGCAGTATACTGTTCCAGTTTACAATGAGAAAGCACTGTAGCACTGTGGTTGCCATTTTCGCTCATGAGCTGTCGCTCGAGCTAGCTTTAAGCGGAGCGGAGCGGCACTAACGGTTGTACAACACATCGATCAGTAAACTACAACTTTTCCCCAGGCCATACTGTGATATTGATACATCACTCACCTAACAATGCTAGCATAAATGTGATACACGAATCATTGTAATGCATATTCTACATATAGTTGACTTGGAACAGTTGGAGAACAAGCTTTAATGTCTATTCAACGAGTCTACAAAGTTGAAATTTTGAAATCGATACTGTGGAGCCTTCCCGAGATGCGAGTGTCCCAAAAATGAGTGAATTTGGACACTAAAATCAAGATCGACTCAGATCCCATAAAGCTATCATCACAGAAACTTCAAGTAATATAAAATACACCATTCCTCATCTACTCCAGGTGTTCCTGTACTGATAGAACAGCGCTGCGGTGTGCTATTCACGATTCATGGATGCAGCGTGACAGTTGGGCCAAATTAGGGAATCACACTGTCGGCTTCGTTGAGTCTCCGCTTAAATCTGATTTTGAGCTGTCCGCACCTCATTGAACGAACTCATTCTGTATTCGGACCTTGAATGCTATTGGGTACTAGCCGAGGTGCCGCGCGTGACATAGCGTGACGAAATTGTGCATTTCTATTGCATTTTTGACACCCCATCTGCTGCTGCCGCTGCAATGAACTCGCAACGGAATAATAAAATTCTTGTTGGTCCTAGTCCACAGAGATCTATAGTATACACCAGAGTAGATCCGATACGGATATGTGCTATTGTCGTGATGTTATTTAACGATAAGTGAAAATTATGCATTTCCCGTCTAACGATAGTACTGAGTACATTTCCTCCATCGTCATCGCCGTGGACGACGTGCCCCTACTTCGTCCGTTGTCCACCACAATGGCGTCAAATAAGAACAAGCTCACATTCTTGTCTATGCCAGCGCCAGCGTCCTATGTTGCTGGACTTGGTCGAGGGTCAGTACCTCTTCATCTATCATTTGAGTTGGTAACCCAACTAACACTTCAACAGAGCCTCTGGTTTTACAACCCGTTCAGATATCGGTCCCGCCAGAGAAGGACCTTCTGCCGAGGCTATCGCGTACGTCCTATTTCTCCTCTAAAGCTGACTTGTCACTAATTCTTTTTACAGCGAAGCTCAAGCTAAGCGCGGCGAAGAGCCCGACATCGATCCGGAGCAATTTCAAGACCCAGACAATGAGTATGGCCTTTTTTCTGGCACCACTTATGAACAGGACGATGAAGAGGCCGACAAAATCTACAATGAAGTTGATCACCATATGGACTCACGGCGTCGGGCACGCAGGTATGTTCTAGTTATATAATTTTCTTGTATTCAACTACTTCACTTTTTCTTTCTATCCAGGGAGGCAAAAGAGAACGCAGAACTTGCTAAACACCGAGCCGAGCGCCCCAAGATTCAACTACAGTTTGCTGACTTGAAACGCGGCTTGTCCGTTGTCACCGACCAGGAATGGGAGAACATACCTGAAGTGGGAAATCTTACTAGGAAGAAGCGGAAGAAAGACGACAGAACTTTTGCGGTTCCTGACAGCATCATCGTCGCTGACCGAGCCAAGACCGAATACGAGAATTCCTTGGACAGTCGACAACAACAAGCTAACGGCTCCGAGACACCTGCTGAGTCCGGTACCATGACTAATTTTGTTGAGATTGGTCAAGCTCGTGATAAGATACTGTCATTGAAACTCGATCAAGTACGTCTGTTCATAATACTCATGGTGCAATATTCATCGCCTTGTAGATTTCTGGGACATCCACTACCTCCGGGTTGGCTACCTCCGTCGATCCCAAGGGCTACCTCACTTCACTCAACAGCGTTGTTCTCAAGACTGAAGCCGAAATTGGCGACATCAAGCGTGCCCGTATGCTTTTTGATTCACTTGTCAAGTCGAATCCCAAGCACCCCCCTGGTTGGATCGCAGCTGCATGTCTAGAAGAACACGCCGGTCGTATGGTTGCGGCAAGGAAACTCATAAAAGCAGGTTGTGAGCAATGCCCTAAGAGCGATGACGTATGGCTCGAGGCCGCAAGATTACATGTGAGTGAAACCTTCGCGATCCTCTGCACCCTTGCTCACATTCCTACCAGAACAACGATGATGCTAAGGTCATTCTTGCCAACGCTGTTCAACATGTCAGTCAGAGCGTCAAAATCTGGATGGCAGCAGCCGACCTCGAACAGGATGTGAAAGCGAAGAAACGTGTCTTGCGTAAAGGTACGCATCCTTTCCCTCGATTTTACACTAATTCATCACTTATTTACATGACGCACAGCACTCGAAAACATCCCCAACTCTGTTCGATTATGGAAGGAAACCGTCAATCTCGAAGAATCGGCTACCGATGCCCGCATCCTCCTTTCTCGCGCAGTCGAGGTAATACCTCTTTCTGTCGAGCTCTGGCTCGCTCTCGCCCGTCTAGAAACGCCGGAGCGCGCCAAAGCCGTGCTGAACAAGGCACGAAAGGCTGTTCCTACGTCGCACGAGATCTGGGTTGCTGCTGGGCGCCTGCTCGAGCAAGAGGCTACAGCCGACGCTGACAAGATGGTGGACAAGACGATCGAGCTGGCCGTGCGAGAGCTCCGGCGGCACCAGGTTCTGCTCACACGCGAGCAGTGGCTAAAGGAAGCGGAGCGCTGTGAGAGCGATGGTAGCCCGCGAACGTGCGAAGCGATCGTCAAAGCTACGGTTAGCATGGACATTGAGGAAGAGGACAGGCTGGATACGTGGGTTAACGATGCGGAGAGCGCAGAGACGAGGGGCATGGTTGGAACTGCGAGGGCTATACTAGCGTATGCTCTTAAGGTTTTCCCGGATCAGCGGAACCTCTGGAGAAAAGCTGCAGATTTAGAGAAGGCGCACGGCACCAAGTACGAGACTCTTTAAGGGATATGCCCATTATACTGACATATTTTAGGGAGTCGCTCGACGCGATACTCTCGCAGGCAGTGCACTATTGTCCGCAGGCAGAAGTTCTCTGGTTAATGTCAGCGAAAGAGAAGTGGCTAGCAGGTGACGTGCCAGCTGCACGCGAGGTTCTCGAGAAGGCGTTCATTGCTAATCCCGAAAGCGAGCAAATCTGGCTTGCCGCTGTTAAGCTTGAGGCCGAGAACGGCGAGCTGGGTGTTGCAAGGGAGCTGCTCGTGCGTGCACGGACAGTTGCAGACACTGAGCGGGTAAGTGTTTCGTCTCACATGATAGATCCATGATCCATCTGACTATTGTTTATCAGATCTGGATGAAGTCCGCTGTATTCGAACGCCAACAAGGACAATATGCCGCAGCGTTAGAAACCATCTCCACGGCCCTTTCTAAATTTCCGAAGTTTGCTAAACTATATATGATTCAAGGGCAAATTCAACAGATGCAAAAGAATTTTTTCGCTGCGCGTGCATCGTACGCGGCGGGCTTAAAGGCATGTCCAAAAGACATCACATTGTGGGTGCTTGCGAGCAAACTGGAGGAGCTTGATGGTAAGAGCATCAAAGCTCGCGCATTGCTAGAGAAAGGACGACTGGTTAATCCAGCAAATGAAGTCCTGTGGGCAGAGTCTATTGGTGTGGAAGAGCGATCCGGTGGCGCCGTACAGGCGAAAGCGATGCTCGCCCGGGGCCTACAAGAATGCCCGTCGTCTGGGCTTCTATGGTCGATGTCTATATGGGCCGAGCCACGACCGACGAGAAAGAGCCGCTCTGTCGATGCACTGAAGAAGAGCAAAGACAATCCCCTGATCACATGTACAGTTGCGCGGCTATTCTGGGCAGAAAGGAAGATTGAGAAGGCGAGACAGTGGTTCTCGAGGAGTGTAACTATGGAGCAGGATAAGGACATCGGGGACCATTGGGGATGGTGGCTCAAGTTCGAGCGCCAACACGGGACATCCGTACGTCGTATTGCCGTATCTGCAGGGTGCTTACTGATCTAATTACACAGGAGTATGCGGAAGAGGTTATTAAGCAATGTATTACTGCCGAGCCGCATCACGGACCTGTATGGCAGTCCATAGCGAAAGATGACAAGAACGTTGGGAAGAGCACGAAGGAACTGCTCGAAAAGGTCGCAGATGCGTTGCAATGAGTTTTTCTTCCCTCCTTTTCTTGTGTTACATGTACAGTCATAATGCGATTTTTTCTTTTGTGTAGATTTGAGTGCAAGTAGTGCTACTGCGAGATGGACTGAAGCGATTCGCAAGTAAAAATTCCACGTACTTCGGAAGACTTCGACGGTAACAGCGACCAGAGACTGGGATGTGATTATTAGATTCATGAGATGCTCGATGAATGTGTGTCTAGGCTACAGCGCGTCTGGGAAGACCCAATAGAGCGAATGATGGACAATTGATCAAGGCGGAACACAATATTGATGTGTTGCACGCGTTTGCATAATGCTCCTTTTGCCCGCTAGTCCAAATCCAAGGTATAATGATATCTTGACATCAATCATCTGCATGAGTTTATTGTTACTGCAGGCCCTTCCAAAGTTCTCGCAGCTTATGATATACGACAAGAATCCAACATATGTGCAGCATTTATGGCGCCCAACAGACAAAGTTAATGAACCGAAAAAGGCAAGAATGATTTATCAAGGGACACTGAGGGCAATAATTTTCTGGTCGTTTGCTTGTCGGTTTCCGTTGCTTGTCACCACCAGCGATACCAAACGGCTGGTCATCGTCGCCGCCGTCACAGACAAATCTGCGGTTCATTCCGAAGCTGGCAATTAGGAAGCGATGTTTCTTTTGATCGAAAAAAAACAACGGAATCTCATTATTCTTGGAAACAGCTGTAATCGTGCTCGACGTTCATTTTGACCTACCCTCCTCTCCCAATTTCATCAAGGATTGATTCAACGCCTCGCACCTTGACCATCTGGGTCCCGCAGCACACCGAGACGTCGCTCCTCGTACCCTCGCAGCTCACCTTCTCTCTTGGGCAGGTCTCCCCTGCGGGACCGGGAAGCACTGCGTGCATTCGCCCGAATACTTTTAGCATTCTCATTTGGTATATACCCTTAAGGATCAGATCTGATTTAGTATCGAGCTGCTCGCTATTTCCCTACTAAGCATCTCGTAGAGGAATCTCTCGGAGTCAGCCGGGTGACTGAACCTTATCTATGGTACATACTAGTATACGGTACAGGCTGTGACAGCACTGCGAGCTTTTTTGAATCCTGCGATAACTGAGCTGTGCCTATCTAGTGAGCAGACTTAGTCTTGAATGGACCAGCCACGAGTCGTTCAGTGTCCAAGCTCCATATCCGCACATTGCCATCGTGCGACCCGCTCGCGAGGAACTTGCTGTCCGTGGAGATATCGATAGACATCATCGCTGGTGAGTGGCCCTCAAATGTTTTCATGATCCCTGTCTTCGCCTCATAGGCTTTCAGTTTCCCATGACTCGGATCATCAGAGCCATGAAAGGGGTGTTCAGCAAATACAACCCATCGACTATCGCTTAATATCGCTACCGCGTGTACTTCCCGCTCACAAACGACCCTCGCCCCCTCAATCTCCTCACCCGTTTGCGGGTTCCAACGCCGAATGATGTTATCCCAGCTCCAGATCCACCAGCCATGTGCCTGCCGTCAAGAAAGTAGGAAATGCGCACATCATTGTACCGGACGTCCTTGGTGCGCGGGTAATGCTGAATGGCCGGTAGATGTATGAAAGGTTATGAGCGAGAGACTCAACCAACGTGATGAGTCTGATGACGGGGCTTCGTTCTGCGAGGCGGACAGTAGAACGGGAACGAATATGAAAGACTCGGGCAAGATGTCTTGTGTCGGTGGGACAAGTCAATACGAGCCGTTGCTAGATGTGCGATGTGATGAGTAGCGTGCAGTGTGTGCCTACAGAAAATGTGTAGCAGGAGAATGTCCACATTGTACGAGGAGAATGGCGTCTAAAATCGGATCAGGACAGAGACCTGGGACGCATGAAGTTTAAGATTGTCGAGCAAGACCACAATGTGACTGGAAACTGATCTCATCAACGTAACTTCTCATGTCGCCAAGCGCGTAAGATTGTCGAGTTTGTTTTGGAGATTTAATATCCACCTAGCATTGAAGCTTTTGTATGCACTACGTACGGTCCAGGATCAAAGTATATTCAGTCACACTGCGACTGCGCAGTACACCACAGGATGTGCATGCAAGGGACCTTATGATCGAAAGCCTGTGATAGCCACGACGACGGAGCTCGGTACGCACACTGGCGGGTGAAGGGTAGTCGCACGGAGACGAACATGAACATCGGTATGGGCCTATTCTTCGAGGCCATAGACGACAAACCAACATCTGCGAAAAATGTGTCATGCGACGAGTCACGTGCGATGATATGGCACAAGAAGTTGTGCCTACAGAAAATATTGTGCAACGATGTTGATAGGAATGAGTTGAGAGATCTGTCCAATATGACCTGAGATGACTGTTATGACGAGCATGAGCGCCGGCGCGGGCGCTGAAGATTTCTCACATGCAAGATCTACAGTAAAAAACGCTGGTTGATCTGGCGGAGTGGGACGCTCCAATACTCCTAGCCTGTAATGTAAACCCCCAACTAAACGTCTTAGCAACAGATAAGCTGATAATCGATTTTAGTAGTCAAACACGCACGAGAAAGCCTTCCTGACGATCCCTGAAACATTCCAGTGTATTATTTACCAATTTCGCTCATGAGAATGCCAACCATGGCTTCTATATCGACACCAACAGCAGCAGCAGGAAACGAATTGATTGAGGTCATGACCTTGGGGGGCCATCGGTCTACATGATGTTCACCAAAATTGAACAAAGATGTCGGAGATTTAGGCAAAACTTTTAGGTTCAATTTAGACAATGCCAAATTTACCTTCAAAATTCAAATGATAACCCGGCGCGGGAAGAGGGACCAAGTTAGTTTCGACTTCTGCCCTGTCAGCGTCAACGTCGAGCACATCGCTTCTTGACACTCCTCATCTTTATGCTGTGAGCAGCCATACTTGAGAAACCTGAAACACGCAGGGACTCCAACATGATTCGACCACCATTTCGAAGTTGTGACAGGGTGCCTCAGGACGATTTTGGCGCACCATATGACACGCCAGTCAACGGGCAAACATACGCTCCCCATCAAAAATATATTCCCTATCCTCGCAGACAAGGGATGTCTCATAATACGTCACTTACGGTCTCCAGTCTTAACGGTGGACCCCTACTGTATGTGGCGCCCAAAGTTAAGGAGGTATGTCTATTTGCGTATTCACTACATATATGTTTAATCTGGTTCAGATATATCATGAAGAGGTAGCTCCGCCTGGGTACCAAGGGGCTATGGCCTATCATCCGAATGTCCAGCAACCCTCTCGAATGGTTCCGCCCCGGTTCTGGAAGATAGAGCAGCGTAGGGCATATGTGGTGCCATTGTAAGTCATCCCTGTCACCCTTCATTGACTTGGAGCACCTTCATATGCATGGAATAGGACGGGTCAACCAGATAAAAGCCTCGAGTATTCGCCCTTCCCTAAGCAGCTGGGTAATCTTGCGTCCGGTCGAAGACCACAAGTGACTTACAATGAGGAACCTACACGATGGTCCTCGAGTCCACTGTTGGCTCATGACGATTCATGTTCTCTCGCACCAGTGAGTCCACGTTACAAATCCACAGCATCCACGGCTTCTCATGGGCGCTAGGCATCGGACATCAAGTCTGCACTGCGTGCCCAGGGCATTCAAATTGGCATTCAAGTTCCATCGACTACTCGCGATGCTCAACCTCAACCTCACATTGATAAAGTATGCGTTAATCCTTTTGTGTGAGCAAACTAATAAATTTTTAAGACTGCATTTCCCTTACCATCATTACCTCCGGCGGCATCCATATATGATTATTCTGACCTATCTGGTCAAAAGGATAGCACCAAACCCTTGCAAGGCGACCTGGATGTTCGCATGCGAGCGCTCCACAGACCAACTATCCCAGAACAGTCTGAGCGATTCACGGGTTCACAAGCGCCTGTCGACCGAGGTGGCATGCCAAATCTTGTTAGCCCAGTTCATATTAATCTTCCTCCACCTTCCAAGGCGAAGGTGATTACTTTATTTGGGCTTCTGGGAAAGTCTAATCGCTATTACAGGAAACGATTCGCAATGTGCAACCATCCATGCCTATGATCTCAGTTGAAGATGTCGAGCCTCTTACAATCAAGCCAGATTCCCCCGAACCTTCGATTACTTTAAATATTGTCAAACTGCCACCCGCTCGAGGGAGATCACAGTCGTCATATCTGGAACCTTCCCTGAAGCAATCATTGGCACAGGAGCCACCGGATACCTCTGTGGTGGGCATCAGTTTGTCAGCTTCGGGTAAGAATGAGATGTGTAGGAAATGGTATGCTGGCCGATGTGACAAAAGGCGGTGCTACTTCGCCCATAAAGTGATACCGTCCAATATCACCTGCCCCAAACGTTGGTTTAATGGCAACTGTACTACATCGCAGTGTCCTTTCGTGCACAAACATCAGGCAAGTTGGACAATTTTGCGATTTTTGATTGCGATAATGAAATATTTCACTGATCAGAATCCTAACGGTCCCGTAAAGAATGGGCTATCGTCTATTTCAGGCGACACTCAAGTCATGGATCAAGGTACTGTTGAACGTCATTGGAAAATATGGCATTCTCATCTCCATACCAGCAGACTCGATTCGTTCCAGCAGTGGGTCTTCCGCTATTCCAAAACCTGAAATAAATTCTCGCGGTACGGAGCGACCATCTCCGGTGGCTTCAACTAATGCACCTGGAAATAACGCGCCCAACAAGGCACGAGTTACATCTGTTATATCCAGTAGTGCTGGCTCCTCCGTGCCAGAAGTTCAAAAACATAGGATTGAATCCCACGGTCCAGGAAGACTATCGGATAAAGCATCCGATCGAGTTCCTTGCACTCATTCTGAGAAGCCCAATAATAGCCAATCCCAGCAAATTTGTTCCGACCGGTTACACAATCGATGCATGCGCACTTCATGTCGTTTCCTACATGAACGCCTCCCCATTGATGTGAGCTCAAGCCAGTCAAGTACTACACAAAATTCCCTAACATATTCTGCTAGAAAATACCAGAAACAAATCCTCCGTCATCATGCAGTTCATCACCCTCTCAGAAATCCCACTCTACTCAGAACACCGTTTCCTGCGACTCTTTTTCATCGTTGAAACCCCCACCAAGAAATTCATCTCCTCCCATACGTCGAAACGACGATCTTGTCATACCGGTGACGATCGGCGATCATATCATAGTCAAACTGAGGGACGGCTTCGCAGTGCAGGACGTGATGACCGGTTTTGAAAGCCGGTGGGTACACATTGGAGACCTGCCACCGCGTGTAAAGGAATCAACAATCCGGCCCCTCTTAGAGGAATTCGGCCAACTCGATACACTATTTTTTCCATCCGCAACGAATCGAAAGGGTGCGAAGTTAACCATCAGAGCTCAATATTCCACCGCAGCGCAAGCCACGCGGGCTTCAGTGGAACTTCACGGACGATGCTTTCAGGGGAAGAAACTTACTGCGAAGTTACCTTTGAACACTTCTGACAGGCGTACCGCAGTGCTCGACGACACCACTGTCCGTATTGACTGGGCTGCACCCCAGCGTCTTGGGTACGCAGGGTACGCAACTCTCGATGAAGCTAAAGCTGTGATTGCTACCGCCACTGGCTTTGTGATGAGGGACAACGTTCTCACTGCCGACTTGTACGAAGGTCTACCCGCAGTTGGCGCCTATAACGTCATGTTTCGTCATCTACCTGCTGATGCAGTGAGGAAGGATTTGGAGCAGTTTGGCCATGCGGAGTCCATCATGTTCGAACGTCCCAATTACCAGTCACTGGATAGTGCTCGCAACGCAGTGCTCCAGTTACTGCGCTCGTGTGGCAATGTGTCCAACTTTGATCTACCTCTTCCTATCCGAAACGGCCTCGTAAGCGCCTGGGCGACCTTTGAGACCCACGTAGATGCCAGTAATGCCAGGGATCATCTGGATGCTCAATACCCTCGTGCTATGGGAGGCAAAATTCACATATCCGCTCGTCATGTGCAGTCTCTCAGATTCATGTTGCCGTTGGTCAAGTATAAGGTGCTGGAAGAAGACATTGCTCCCCTTAGGTTGTCGTGGCGAACGAGGTTTGACCATGATGTGACCCTTGTCGATCGCCTCATGTCGCCTGATGGACCTGTCGCCATCAAGATCTCGGCGGAAAACGTGAGCAATCTCGGGGCTGCCAAAGCAGAATTTGAGAAGCTTCAACACGGTGAAGTCGTGACCCTCGAGAAGAAACCTATCTGGGACAGTTTCTTTTCTCAACCATCTGGCCAGTCGTTCCTCCGTGAGCTGGAAGGTCAGTATCCTGGAGTTGGTATACAAACTCGGATGGGAAAAATCTTGCTTCTGGGCCGAATCGCACAGCGCCAACTTGCTCGGCAAGCTATCATGACGCGATTTCAAGAATTGCGAGCACAGCGAAGGTGGTATATTCCTCTTTCAGGAAAAGTGGTGGGTGCACTTGTCAGCAAGGACCTCTTGACCCTGCAAGAATCCGTTGGTCCGGATAACTGTCAGATACTCCTCTCCAATCAACACACTCTTCTCATACGAGGCAATGAGCAAACTTATCGCATCGCCTGTGAGGTGGTGGAAAAGGTGCAAAACCGCCATGCAAACCGCCCTGAACCATCTCTGCAATTAATTTGTCCTGTTTGCTTCAATGAAGCATCGGCCCCAACTCGTCTCAGCTGCGGACATAGTTGGTGCACGTCTTGCCTCCAAAGGTATCTCATGTCCGCGCTGGAAAACAAGGCATTCCCTCTCACCTGCCTCGGCGATGACGCCTCTTGCACTAAACACATCTCACTCCTCCTCGCCAAAAGGATACTCTCTGGAGATGATTTCGCCGCCTTGTGTGAGGCATCTTTTTGGTCGTACATTCATGGGCGGACAGAAGAATTTTATCACTGCCCGACACCAGACTGTGCGCAGGTGTATCGTGCGGCTCCTGCTGGTACAATTCTCCAGTGTCCCTCTTGTTTGGTTCGCATCTGTTCTGCCTGTCATACGGAGGTACATGATGGGCTCACCTGTGAAGAGCGGGGTGCCGCAGAGGACAAGCTGTTCTATGACTGGGCAGCGACTCATGATGTCAAGAACTGCCCTGGATGCAAGACTCCTATAGAACGCAGCGAAGGCTGCAACCACATGACCTGTATTAGATGTCAGACGCACATTTGCTGGCAGTGTCTGGCAACGTTCCCGAAAGGAGACGGAATCTATCAACACATGCGGTACGAACACGGAGGAATTGGACTAGAATTTCAGTGACCGATTTTTTTTCACTCTCATCATGCTTGTTTTACACGTAACTTTATCATCCATTTGTTCAACCAGCTGCGTCATGTAGTATGCCGATATCTCGCCTGTATAGTGTTACCTTCTGTCATCATCCTATCCACGTTATTTATGATTCTACTTATACGCTGTAGGAGTTTCGTTGTATGTGTGCTCTGGTTAATTACCAATCCCTCACAAAAAAACTACGAATAAACAACTGAGTGCTCAAAGATAACTGTAGACGACAAACTAATGTCACATCAGCCAAGTCGTCAACAAATAGAAATGCACAAACACCCACACTTTCATATGGTTGTGCTGGAGGCCGTCCATGGTATGGCAAACTCGTAGGTAACTCTGGTCTCTCTGGGAGATACGGTACAAAGGTCCCATACTGATCCTTATACCCCTGCGTCTCGTCAGGGTATTCCCGCAATTCTGGAGGGTACGCCTTGTCATGCGGCGCATAGACAACATACAAATTGGGCGTGAGATGGTCGCCTCGCTTGTTCCAGAACCCCTTCCTTATGCGTTGCGCGTAGTGCGCGGGCTCGGGGGACTGATGAGGCGGTGCAGACGCAGCGGGGTTGGGACGCTCAATCGGGGGCGGCGGAAGAGGATTCGATGACCGCGAATTGGTGTTGTATGGCGTCATACGACGCGCTCTCTCTCTATCGTAGTCATGGCCGCTTTCCCGGTTTCGCTCTCGCTCTCTCGCCCGTTCACGCTCCCTTTCCCGATTTCGCTGACGATCCCGCGAAGGCGAAGGTGATGATTCTGATGAATCCTCGTCCGAATCGGAATCTGGAGGTATTGGTAGAGGATGGAAAAATGCCTCACCACTCGACTGAGTAGATGATGACGTAGTTTCCGGTATTGTCGACAAATGCGCCTGCCCGATTGCAGGTTCTGTCCTAGTTCGTGACAACGAACCAGGCGCACCAGACCCTGGCGCAGCATCGATTAGGGGGCTCAGTACACTAGTGATATCCTCCGTAAATGTGGACAGCGAGGACATAGAGGTAGTTGGGAGGGAATGATGGCGCGAAAGAGGCTCTGGCGCTGGAGGGCCACGAGAAGAAGACCCAGGAGCGCTCGCTTGAGGTGCTGAGGGCGAGCGCGAAGAACGGTTGGGTGTCTCATCCGTATTTCTGCGTGTGCCATGATAGTGGTTAGGGATCCGTACGATATTGGATGAAAATGTCGGCTGAAGATCCGCCCTGGTTGTAAAGGATTCTGGCTCTCTAGTGAACACAGGCGCATGGAGAGGCTGTTGTATGCGCGCTATCGATGCGGTGGTTGGTGTAGATGTAGATGGCGGAGCTGGAAAAGGGGGCGCCTGCGACGAGGACATCCGGCTGGCATAAAATGAACCTGTTCGACTGTGTGACGATGATGGTGGAGGAGTTGATTGCTGGCTCATGCCCTGCGACCGAAGGCTGTCTACCGAGCCTTGTCTGTGACTGTAAAAATAGTCGCGTACGAATGTGCCTGCGGATGTAGCGTTGGGATGGCTGTCCTGTGAACCTCTTCTGCTTGAGGGTCCATAATCCCTTGTCGGGGTGGAGTTACTCCTAATGCTGTCTTGCGAGCTACGGTGATTGTTAAAGTCTCTTGTCGGAGTTGCGCGGTCTCCTTCTGACTGGGTCAGACTCGGCGGATTCCATATCCATGGAGTTTGTGGGGCACCATCCTCCTGTGCGTCTCTGCTCGACTCGCGATCACGGTCCGTCCTATATTGTCCATCTATCCATATCATCTCAAATTGTCAAACTATGCACGCACCTCGCACGGACCATTCCCTCCAAACCAAGACCATTATTGGTGAGTTGTGTCTGCCAGTAGCTGGGGCTCGGTTGACGGGGAATGCGCTTGTAAGGGTTGAAATTAGCAGGAACATTCTGACCCCACCCCATACCAGGCGCCCAGGGAACGCCAGAACCAGCGTTCATGTTAAAGGCAGGATTGTACTGCCAGAAGCCAGCCTTCCAGTGTGGGTGGGCATTAGCACCGGGCGGCATGGGTGGTGGACCGGGGAAATTTGGAGGGAGAGTAACACCTGGTGGTGGCGGCCAGGGGCCTTGCCAGCCCTGAGGGACAGAATGCTGCTGCATAAGCTGTGGATTGGGATGCCAGTGTGCTCCTGATTGAGCCATATAGACCTGAGGTAGCATGATAGTCAAAGAACAGATATATGGTTGAAAGATCGAATGGGGCGCACGAGGTTCTATAAATCACAATTGTGGCGAGATAGTTGCTGGACCTACGAGGTGAGGACCCGGAAGGGTATCGCAATTAAGCCGTTGTCGAATGGCTTTAGTCAGTGAATAGCGAAATTAACAAGCAGATAGAATGTAGTGGGTATCGACGAATTTAAAGGATAGAAAGAGACCAACAGTCAGTCGAACGGTGCCAAACGAGTACTGGGACTGACGCACAAATCACGGCCAACAACGGCCAACACTGGCACGCATGTCCAATGATCAATGAACTTGCTGTACAAGGTAACTTGGCGTTCATTTCATATCACCGGCATTTCATTCACACTTCAAGGTTGTTGCAGCTAACAGGTTTCAAGCAATCTGACTCTACTGGTCATGCATCATGGGCAAGTAGGCCGCATTGCAAGAATTTAGTAACTTCAAGGGACAAACTTGAACAGGCGAAGTATCAGCACGGAAGCAAATGTCGGACCCCAGTATGGCATGCGCCCCACACGACCGAGCTCATAACGTCCCGCAGTAAACGCCACTACAAAGGAACAATCGTTTTCCTTCTCTTAGTCTGCCTAAGATTTCCACCGGCACAGAAGAGTTACCGACAAGTAACACCAATGATGATCCGTGGCTCACCCAAATAGCCATCAACTTTTATCCATACCATGTCTGTGAGGCAAATCAGTCGTGCATGTTCTTGCAAGAATATTTGGTTCAAGAACGCCAGAGATGATATCCGCTGCTAAGCCTGCTCATCAAATGATTCAGAAGCAGATCAGGTGCTTCCTCCTATCGATGCTAGTGGGCATGCAGTATATAGGATACAATACAATACCATTTCATTTTCAGGGGACAGGAATATACACTATCGTTTAACACCTAAACATCATCCATGCCATTGATCAGCATCTCTGAACTCGTCGACACACGGTCCCTGTAAATTATCCGGCGTCCAGCTCTGTACCTTCTTGTCACGACGCCACAAGCCAGGTCGCCCACCCCCACTAGGGTCACGCTCCCAGCGGACATCGAATTCTCCGCGAAGAAGACCATATGCACCGCCAAGAGCTGGGTTCCAGAAAGCGGAACCGACTTCTCCGGGTGTGTTTTCAGCGCGTGGATCTAGAGTAGGGGGAGGAGGGAGGTGCATGAGGAGAAATGGCACGCTGGAACCGAGTGCGCGAGTGAGGGTTGCGGTAGTGAAAGTTGACTCGGAGAGGAGGAGGGCCACTGTACCCAGTTCGGACGTGGAGCTGGCTTGCGCGTGCATGTGCCATACGCCTTCCATCTCACGGACGTAGTTTGGGGAGAACTTCTTCTTCTCTGCTTTACATTGTGCGAGGACGCGGATGCGTCTGCAGGAAAGTGTACCTGGGGTTGATGAAGGAGATTGGGACTCGGAGAGGGGGAGCCACCACCAGCCAATCAAGTCCACGCCGCCGTCAGACTTGCCACCAACACGCCGAAGGGACATTGAAAAATAATCCTGAAGCAGCTGGAGGGAACGCTGTTCGAATGCGGTTCCACGCGCGACTGTTGACAGCGACCTCTGCATCCTCCGTAGTAGATTGTAGTTACCTTGCGAAGCAAGGTCAATTGGCATGTAGCGTGATATGTAAAATGACAATAATAGTAAATATTAGCCTAAATGAGAAAACACGCGTCATTCGTGTATTCGTCATGATGATATCATATAGTGGTTGCTCTCGCTGTTCTTGTGCATCAATCATCATGTCTAGCTATGAAGGAGAGAAAACTATCATCGTTTGCGAGTGCCATGTTTTGTTTTATAAATTTTGGTTCTGATTGTAGTAGTGGAAAGACAAGGTCGAGGACATCCCTCCTTTCATGTTATGGAGCATATCAAAATAAACGGTGTCGAATGTATCACACTCTTGTTGAGATGGATAGATGCGTCAAAATGAACGTCATATGGTGTCGTGACTAATCCTTACAGAACTTGTTAATATGATAGTGAAAAATCCGCGTATGAATGTTATCGTCGCGGACAATCGTATTCTTGCAAAGTGGATCGTGCAAGAAGTTGGTCGAGCATTCTCTGAAACACCTACTGAAGACGTTGGTGTATTCTTTTCCCGTGCAAAGGCTTAGCAAGATAAAGTAAGTAGTTTCTGTATTGAAGAATGTACGTTGGTCGTGAATACAGCTTTATTATGATCCTGATCAGAAGTCCAAGCCGCTGGGAGCACCGTGTCCAAAGTTGAAACGAGACCTTGAATAATACTCAGACCAGTGACATTAGCAGTCATGAAACCAATAGTTGCAGCAGCAAGAGCGACGGTTGATAGATGGCCTATGGAGACCACGGGTGGCGGTATCATGCTGTGCTCAAGAACGTGCGTACTAAATGGAAGCGTCTAGTTCTGACACTAAATTTAACAGATAGGTGAACTCACCCAAAGACAGGCAATGTGTATTTCGATAAAATACACAGTTATTCCCAGTACATCTGAGCTGTGCTAGGCTCCAGTCCATCACAAGGGAAATCAACATCCTCCTGAATGCGTGGCATAAATGGGGCTAGGAGGGGAGTGTTCTCAGTCGGCTGATGCGCCTCTTGTATGGTAGGGACGATATGCATGGACGGTTGCGACGGAACGATATATGATGAAGGAAAACTGGTACGCCTAGTAGATGGCTTCCGTGAAGCGAACGATTCATCTTCTTCACTGAATTCTTCCTGTTCGTTCTGGACAGGTGAAGCTTCACGTTCTTCGTCTGGCTGGGGAGCTGCGAAACGAGATAGTCTTGAGGGAGCGATGAGGGTGTCCCAGAAGATAGCTGGGATAAGTGTGACATGACTTGGATTTCACTTGTACACGCAACTCAGAGTCGTCAGACGACAAAATTGCTGGACGGACTCAGCCATCGAATTGCAACAGTATTCACGTATCTCCTCACAACCATTGCCCAAATCATAAAACATGGGTCATCCGACATTGACGGCGGAAATCATAATTGAAAGGGCTTCTTTTTGTTCACTTTCCCGTACTTTAGCTCTCATGTCCTACATCGTTTTGGGGAAGGATTTTGATGTCGGTTTTTGGGTAGTGTTTCGTTTCTCTCCCACCATAGTCTGAACAACAAAATGCCCTTGGTTTAGGTTCGGCACGCGGGTGGGGTGACCGGAATAAACTTTCCACCAATCACATTCCTAGCCTACTAAAATCGAGTGCAAATAAAAAATATCTGGCGAAGCAAGGTCTACGTCGGCAACGCCGACCCTTGTAGTAATATTGGTTGACGGAAAACTAAAGCGGGAAATCCCGGCTCATAACTTCACTTGTGCTTGAACCACTTCATCCACCAGTATCAGCACCAGACTCAAAAATCGTCATGTCTTAGTGCGCCTCACTTCATATATGTCTACTAATTTACTGATCATGGCATTCGTAGCGTCATCTTCGGCCGTGCCATTAAAACTGAGTACCTCACGTTGGGCACACTCTTCGCAACCGGCGGTGCCGTCTTTGCATCCATGGGAGGAAAGAAAGAGTCTGCATCTTCAGGCAAGCCTCTTTCGGAGCGCGTGAAGGAGGCTGTACCTATTACTGCTGGATCGAGGTGCGTTTTGCTGTTGTTCTCACTTGTATGGAATCTCGGACTGACGTGCGGCGTTTGCCTTTACAGTGAAGAAGAACAATTGTATGTGTCTTATCACAACCGCTTGACTCGTGCTGCCTCACAAACTGACCAGGATGAACAGTATCAAGAACTTTATTGCAGAGGCCGAGAAGGAGGGCGGAGCAGGGCATCATTGATACACTTCCTCATTTTACTACACATGGGATGTAATTATCTCGATGGGCAGAGACATACCAGCACAGTGGTCTGCGGAAATAGAGTTTTTGTTATTTGCTCTCCTCGCGTTTGCTCCATGGTTTTTTTTGTGGTCATATCTATGTTTTCGGGAGACTTTCCTTTTCGGCTCAAAACATTCCGCTCGCAAATGTCCCGTTGCTTCGTAACTGCCAGCTCAGGCTGAACACTACCAACTAAATTTCATTCTCTCATTTATACCCTACACGATTTTCCATGTCTGCTTAACGATACACCTGACTAACGACATTAAAGCTAACACCCAGACCGCTAGCATGGACTCCTACCATCATACTAATAACAACATCAACCCAGCCACGTTACCCACGTCGCCGATAGGCAGCAAATACATGTCCCCGTTAAACACCTCCAGCTCCCCAACGCCAGCGACCTCACTTCCCTCCCCTCCCCACTCTCCACCTGCGAGTACCACCAGACGCGTCGCATTTCACTCGGAACGAATGAAAGCCCTAAAGACCACCCGCCGGCAATCCTCCATCTCCTACGTGTCCTCGCGTGTCGATGTGTATTCGCGACATGCGCCGACTACGCCTACAGCCGTAACAGACCCCCGGGTGCGAGTGGATAGTGGGCATGCGGAAAGAACTTCATTCGAGGTTGGGACAAAGACTTCACGCTCGATGAAGAGGCAGACTATCGCCGGGCTCGAGGGTTTGCGCGGGTCGAATAGAGTTAGCGAAGCTCATGCAATTGTGAGTGCCGAGGGTGGCAGCAAAGCTCCGCTGACACTTGCTGACAAGTACGTCCGCCTGTGCTTGTCTGTATTGATGATAACGGAATACGCTTAGACACGCTGATCTCCTTCGTGCAATTGCGGCAACCGAGAGTAGACGCCTTGAACTACAGGGCCAGCTGGCTACTGTTGAAGAAGAATTAGGGGACCGTGAGTTTTTTCTTGTTGTTTCTTTTTGTCTTTTGTCTCTTTCGTTTCTGCCTTTGTTCAGGATATATTCCACTTTTGCATTTAGAACTATCTTTCTTCCTAGTTTGACAATTACCCAATAGCCCATGTGCATGCATTCTGAATATGAGAGAACTGACCTTCTCATCTTCTAGTGAAACGTAAATGGGAACGCATCATCAACCGCGAACCACCCCACCCCGCCCTTCCAACCTCCAATGTTCATACATCCACCTCTGTTGTTGTGGATGGCCTCAAAGAAGGTGTAAGGTTACTTGCTGCAGGCCTGAGCGATCTAAGTGACATCACTTCTTCAATTCCTGAACCAGCTCCTGCAACGAATGTGGAAGAAAGAGCAGGGGTTTCCATGCAGCATGCACAACGCGAAAGCAACTCATCGATATCGGCATCTACGAGGTCATGGAATGGGCGGCTTTCGACCAGCTCTGTGTCGTCTGGTTTAGGAGGGGATACTTCTTCTGGTATTGGAGGGACAGGCACCGAAGATAGGGAACTGTGTTCGAGGAGCAAGGGACAGAACGATGAAGTTGTCGAGGCAAGGCAGGCAAAAGTCTTCCGTCGGAGGTCACGCGATGTTTCTCATCCTCCGCCCGCATTTACGAGGCATGCTACTTCGTACGATAGCAAGAGTACCAGCGTGGATCTCGCCTCGACTCCAGACTTTACTCAGGGTATGTTCATTCCGGTAATGGACACGCCCATTGCGGCGATGGGCATGTCGATTCCAGGAATTTGTGCCCGTGACACAGACGGTCCCGAGACTTCAGGAAGACAAAGCAAAAATGCGCTGCGTAGCAACCACTCATCGACCGCAACACTTCCGCCTCCCTCGTCGATGCCTGGTGTTGGATCATTTACGATGGTCGGTGAGGCATGGGGGAATGTTGGGAGGAAGCTTGGAAGCGACGTGTGAGTGGTACTTTTTTATGTTGTTCTCGTATCTTGTGGCTTCGTGCGTTTATCAAAACGTACACTTGGGCATTTACCTTCGTTTGATGCGTCTATATTTTATTCCAATACTCATTGACTAACACTACGCCAATCAGGTTCTCCAAGGGCCAAAAGCGCGCCTCTGTTCTGCTCGCGGACGTCTCACAATCCATCGCGTCAGCGTTGTCTCCGGGGCCAGTCGCTACCACTCCGGCGCCGGCGCCGTCCACATCAACTCCACCCACTTCAGCTCTGTCCACATCATCTCTGCCCACGCCATCATCCGGCACCAGCTCACTACGCAGTCCTTCACCTAGCACCATTTCTTTACGCACCCCGACATCGAACACCAGCTCACCACTAACGCGCCCGATATCCCTACGTACTCCTGGCTCTGCGACCCTTCCACGCACGAAGAGTTGGCTGGAAGACGATGATGAGGAAAATACCGTGCATGCTGGAAATGTCATGATGCCGTCTGTGCTTAAGTCTACCTCTTCGCCCTTGCCCATCAATACAGAGACGTCATCGAGCTTCGATGATGACGACAACTGGAATTGGTAACTAGTGGCTTGTCATTGACATCGTCTAGGTACTCATAAGATGAACAAGAGGTGCGAACAGCAGAAACATGCCATATGTATGTATATATTCAGTGTTCACTGTATCTTGTTCCCGCTTGTGCCACTGTATGCCAGACAACGGCAACTGTATTTGCCAAACAGAAATTGTTGAATAAATTTCATGTATCTAGACTTCAAGTGGTCTACTGGATTTGTTCCATGAATCTCTTACATGAATGCTCGTCTTAATTTGCAAGTGGGCTGAGTGTTATACAGTGCATATGTAAGAATTAGGTAGCTAGGAGAAAATCGGATACTCAAGCGCCCACGCTCAGTGTACCCACTACTACATATTTGTCCTCTTCTTAAGTCTCGTCAATTATGGGTGCTGGGCAGTCCAAAGCGGACACAGAAGAAAAGGTCTTCCACCACGAGACCTCCATCCAGGTTTGATCTTTTTACCATCCAAAAGCTACATTTCCTAATGGTCATGCCATGATTTCAAGTTCTCGCAGGATGTTGTGAACCGCCTTTCAAACACCTCGATATCGCCAGACACATCACCAGAACGGCAATCCACACTTGATAACCACGTTCGTGCTCGCATACAAGCAGAGCTGGAGCATCTGCGAGCGGAAGAGGAAAGTGTGCAGAAGGAAATTGAGCTCGCTCTTGAAAGAGAGAACATTGACCGCGAGATGTCCTTGACAGGTGGAGAATCTCCAGAAGAGGTCGCTCAGGGTGATGTTAAGAACAGCACAACATTGCTGGGAGACCTTGAAGAGATTCGTAGCAAAGTGGACAGATACCAGTCCAGGAGACAGCTCAGTGATTATCCCGCGGTGAAGGAGAGCGGAGAAGCAGTGGTTCTCTGCTATAAGTAAGCCTAGCCCACTAATTCATCCTGTCATCGAAGCCAACTTTCCGTAGGCAAAATCCCACCACTCCTTTGGATTGCTGGCAGGAAGTGCGCGAGTTTAAAGCCAGCGTTGCTCAAGCGGAATCGGTAGGCAAATGATCGTGTGGTGCTCGTGTTTTCACTCATTTGTTTCCTGTGCCTTTCAGCAACACCTCGCTTCCCTACGGTAATAGTCACAACCATGCTGGTAGCACGATGTCAGTTCATCCATGGCATGTTCATACAACGTCCCAATATAGACAAGTACTATGTCCCTTCAATGGGTCGTGCTGTTTCCTGGTCCAGTGACCCCTCTGCATCATCCAACACCTCGACCTTTTTCTCATGGAACGGCTCTTCATATTCTTCACCCCCATATGCCACTCCAATTGTGGCTATTGATTGGGAGTCGTGTTGCAAGCTCAATGACCCAGCACTGATATTTGACACACGATGCAGTTGATGAATGTTCTCTCTGTAAGCAGAATGACCCACTCTTGGGCGAGGAATCGCAAACTCTGCCTGCTCTTCTCCAATCGTATAAGGTTCAGAGTTGTGATTAAGTGTTGAAAGGCGCTTTGTCCCGAAAGTGTGACCCAATGCTGCTATTATAAAAGCGGCAGGCACACGCGTTTGTTGTTCTTCCCCACTCTGAGTGGAATACACCGAAGCGGTGCTGACGTTCGAAGACTTGTAAGATAACCTGTTTGAAGCCCGTATAAACGATGTTCTACTTCCGCGCACGGCGATCTCCTTTGAAGGACGTCGTAGAGCACGAGCTGGATTCCTTGGGGGGTTAATTGGCGGTCCCGACAGGGCGGATGCGGCCGTGAGTAAGGAGTGCTGATTGGGACTTGTGTGAGGCGGACATGTTGTATTGGGCAGTGAATCCGCAAGATCTTCTTTCCAGTCTGAGCACTCAGCGTTGTTCCAATCCGTAGAGGAGCCGAGTTGCTCCTCCTTTAATTTGGTAGGGATAGCTGGGCTCTGTCTCAGGATATTTCGCTGGTAATTACAATGAATAATAAAGACATGAATACTGAGGGGTACATTGAAGCATACCTTACGGGACTGACGCTTTTTATTGGTATGTCCTACGATCATTGTCCACCATTTCCATCCCATCACTGCTACCACCGCAAGCACGATTCCCGCGGCTGTACCGCCGGCAATTGCTGGGACGGAGACTGATACTGTGCTGGAGTTCGCTGCACTGCGTACCCCAACAGAAATATTGGAAATCAGGTGGGTAGCCACGTTGGCATGGTCAGCGAGTACGGGCATGACGAAGGGAACCGAGAAGATCGATGACAACTGACATTGCTACTTGTATACACCGTCAGGCCTTGCGCCTGCGATTAACAAAGGCATTACAACAAAGGGCCATGTGACACGAATATGGGATAAGGTGACGGAAAATGCGTGGATGAACGTGGTTGGCGCGAGGTGCCCCTTGACGTCAACACCCCGCGGTCAGGCAGAGAGGCCTGGGCCAGTGGTCTACAAATTCGTGGTTAAAAAATCAGCATCGACCTTCGTGAGAACACTGAGAAGACGCTTTGCGAGGTACGATTCCTGCTTTACACATAGTGAAATGGAACATGCATGATATGGTCCGCAATCCTAGCTGCCTATCACAACGCCTTGCAACAAGACCGTTTGCATACTAAATCGAGACCCGAGAAGTGCGCGTCTTGCGCGAACATCAAAGACATGAAACAGCCCCCCCTGGTGAGAGAGTAAATGGATGACGCTGCATAATATTTTTGGTTGTGCCTAATTATATTATGTAGTCAGAACCACATTTTCCGCGCCTACGCGGGTGCCCGCACTGCGAAATTATGGTGGAAGAGAACAATATTCATCAGGTCATCATGCAAAGGGCAGCCTACATTTCATTTCGGAGAATAAGGCATTTCATGCAGGATGCACTGGAAAAGCGCAGTTCCTCCAACCCCGCATTAAGTAGGAAATGATGCCTGTGATGAACTTTTCGGAGTTTGTTTGTTTTTGGTAGTTGTGCTGAAATGGATTGGTTGTTGTTATTTTAGGAGTAGTATCACATCAACGGCTGACTGTCCGCATCAACCAAAGCATAGCCTTGTCCCTACAATAATGTCGACGTCCCAAAGTGTTGATAAAAGATTTGTTAGCAAGACCGCGAGGCCTCGAGGTTTGAACTTTGAAACAAGTAAATGTGACGGTTAATTCCGGTCAACGAAAAATAACCGAATTGTCCGGAGGGAGCGTAAGTACCGGTACCTAAGCTCGGCAATTTGCGTTCATTGAACAGCTTTTCCCCTTCCTTCTCGGAAGTTAGGATAAGGGCCTCCTTAGGCATTTTACACAGTTAACGGTATAGAATCGAGTGCATGTTAATACGATGTCGTGAACCACTTGTCTACGATTATTTGGGAACCTGCAGGCTATATGCATGAATTGAATGAAAGTGAGGGGAACTTGAAGGAATTACTGCTATTTGTTTTCGGATATTTGTATGATTGCCGCGTTCGGCAACTCGACTTCTTTCTGGGCGCCCGGCTTTATTTGCGACAGAGATCCCACTAGGAATCAGTGCCCTTCCCCATCCCTCTCCGTCCATCGATATCACAGTTTATTGCTAGCTCCAATTCCTACCCTCTTACCTTTTTACCTGCCATCGTTTGTGGACGAATCTCGTCCTCCTCCAAGCTGTTTTGCCCTCCTTTACACCTTAATTTCAGTCTAAATTAGCCGGCCCTCCCCGGTCGATAAAGAGACGCCGAGTCACCGTTGACATTGATAACCGTATCGACTTCAAGTGGAAATGCAAGGCACTTCAGAGTTTGTAGATGAGCAGTCAAGAGCAGCGTAAGACATCAAATCCCTGCAATCCGATCAGAAAACCATGACCAAACCTCACTCCAGCTCAAAGCCGCCTATTGTGCGCAATCCAAGAGCATGCACCGTTTGTCGGGCAGCTAAGGTGATGATCGACTGACACTAGGAGAAATTATCTAATTTCTCCATAGATGAAATGCGTCGGGGCAAACGACGGTGCTAAGCAGTGTCAAAGGTGCAAACGAACAGGTGTGGAGTAAGTAATGAATTGCTGCGATAAAGCCCATCAGGATATTAATTATTTCTCCCCAAGATGTGTCTTCGAAAAGCACCGAAGAGGGCGCAAGCCTGGATCAAAGTCAGAAATATTGTCTTTGCTTCATCTAACCCTACTCACCATATCCAAAGGCTATCTGAAGCATCTAAAATGCTCCGACGCCTAGAAAAAGGATTGAATACGGCAAAACTCAAGCAAAATGATACATCCTTATCAACAGTATTCCCCGCAGACCCCCGTACTCCTCAAAGCGAAACCTCTCAGTTTGGCAGTCTCCGGCAGCCCGACACTTATGGTTCAGTCGGTAATTTCTTTTACACGACAACGCCATAAGCTATGACTGACAGCATACTATAGATGGCTATGCGACTTCGAGCGTCAGTTCACGCACTATCGATCAAGACGATGACTCGTATGAGGAGCGGAACGATGAGAAATTCCCTGCCAAATTGATCAAGAGAGAAAACTCTTTTTTCAGGACTATCCTCAATCCAGAGCACAAGTCGCCGATGCCCCATGCGTCTAACGTTACCCAGTCATTACGTCCAGTATCTGTTCCCCACGACTACAACGATCCAATTACAACCGGCCTAATCGATGAAAACAAAGCAAAAGTACTCTTCGATCTGATTTTCCTTCGACTTAACCCATTCATCAATCTTTTCGATCCAACTCTGCATTCGGTTGCATACGTCCGGTCTAAATGCCCATTGTTATTTACTACCTTGATAATGGCCGGATGCAAGTTTTTCGAACCGAGCTTGTACAAGGAGTCTCTGAGGCTTGCTAATGAGCTCGCAGTTAGGGCATTCGCAGAAGGCTGGAAACGAGTAGAAGTGATCCAAGCATTTGCGTGCCTTACTTATTGGAAAGAACAAGATGATAATGTAAGTGTGCCTCGAACTCTCTTCAGACCTGCCCAATCTGAAGATTATAATCCAAGCGAACATGGATGTATATTGGATACGTGCGTTGTTTCAGTGTGTTTATCGGTCTGTGATTAATTTCTTGTCCAGGCGTGTCGAATGGCAGTTGAACTCGGCCTCAACCGATACGTTGCAAAGACTCCTACTCATGAATCCACTACCCAGCTTCGTGAACGACGAAATAGAGAGAGGACATATCTTGTCCTTTTTGTGCACGATAGAAGTCTCAGCATGCAGACAGGCCGGCATTGGATGCTTCCTGAAGTAATTCACTTGCTTTTACCAAGATGCGACAGCTCACAATTACCTCAGGACGACTTTATAAGGCACTCCGATACATGGCATGAGCAAGGAGGGTCTCCTGCTCGGTGTGAAGACGTCATTGTTGCTGCTTTTGCGCAACTCCGTCGCATAGCGGTGAGACCTTTCCTTCACATATACCTGTATGTTGAGATCTAATGGTATTAGACTGAGGCCACAGACATGTTTCACACGAACAGGAGTACAAGTCTTGGGCCGGACGGTGGAAACAGTCAAGTCAATATCGATATGGTCTTGAAGAACTGCAATGCGAAGCTTGCCCAATGGAACACTACCTGGGAGCATGAAATGAGACTGGGTGAGGAACACGAAATCTTATCTTTCAAATACATGATCTCATTCATATGTTGCTGATAGCCAATGGAGAATCATTCCACTTCTCATTCATGAATTTTTTCTGCCTCTATTCGAGGCTTTTCTTAAATAGTTTTGGGGTTCAATCAAGTGTTCTCCCTGTACGTCGCAGACTTCTGTGCATGCATCGTTGCTAATTGTCACCCCAGGCCAACCGCACGAACACTCACGTTCGTGCTTTATCTGCGTGTTTCGAAAATGCATTGGATGTGCTGCGAATCGCATCTAAAGACTTTAGAGAATTCGGTGTTTTAGTAAGTCTCGCTTTAGCGTACGCCACTCACTGACTCATATCGTGCAGCGCTACGGACAAGAGACGACCTCCGTTATGACTGCCTACTCTGCCATATTTCTATTGAAGGTAATCAAGTTGCTGCCTTTAATTGCAACCGAAGTTTGATGCGCCAATATCAGTTACTACGTTCTTCCAACACACACACCGACTTACAATCAGAATTACCGGAAGGTGCAGCTCCTCAGATCCACGTTGCGATCACAAAAACAGCCGAGGCATACCAGGAAGCTTCTCACTTATCGCCCACCTCAACATCGGCTGTCTACCATGCTCGGTTTCTATTGAGTCTTGTTCGCGCTGACATAGAACGAACTCGACAAGCTCCTATCAAAGAAGTTCCGATTGACCCAAACATCCAACAAGGCAAGTACTCTCTATGCCATGCAAGGAATTAGCTAACAATAGATTTATTAGACTCGTATGCTCAGGCCCCTCCGTGTACACCCCAGCAATTTACATATCCATCATCCTCTTCCTCACTGGTGTACTCTGGGTATACGACACAGACTTCCTCTGACATGAATAGCCAAAACTCCCCTGGCGGAGGATCGAGCTATGTGGATGCATTAGGCCGCCCTTCTGGCTCATATGGCCCTTCGGGTCAACTAGGTTACAACATGCCGCATGCCTCAGACCCGGACTTCCATTACTACCGCGCGATGTTAGTGGAGCTCGGTTGGGGGGCAGATGGCACCACCCTTCCTTCGAACGACGGTTTTCGCAACATCGCCTATGGAGATACAGCTGGCGCTTATACCCAGCACCCATACGTAAACATACCACCTATGAGTCAAAATGGATTTGGCCCGAGTTGATGGCATCGTTACTTTTCTTGCAGTGTACACCTACATTCATACATTTTTGTAGTGAGATCAGAACTTCATTGTAATTGGAACTCAATTCAAGCATCGTCACTCGACACCAATGGGAAAAACAACCACTTCTACACCGTATGCAACTGCAAGCAGCGGGTTACCCCTCCTAGCCATAAAATCAAAATCACGGACACGATGCGGACGGGGAGCGATATTGATAACATGTGGTTGCGCATGAACATAGTTCACATCGTGCATGTGAACGACAGCTCCTTTGGTTGGTGACTGGGATGCAATAGCGAAATAGTCCGGGTTCGTCGGGCACCATCTTAGCGACCAGAGTAAGGGCTTCAATTGTTTATAAATACAGAAGACGAATGGGCGTACCGGAATTGGTGGCCACCCTCAGGGAAACTGATACCTGTTTGTGAAGGTTTTCCACCCTGAGGCTTAGACAGATCCCATATGGAAAAGCGGGATCCGTAAGTTGCTCCTACACTATAGGACACACGAAGTCAGCTAGATAAGCCGGGGATCAATGTACACTGACATATCAATGTTATCTTGACGCCAAGCGGCAAATCCCGTCCACTGAGATGAAATACCCATCAATGATTTGGACAAAGCGTGGGGTTCAACGAGCTCAATAACGCTAGACTGCCTCCAGCTCCCTTGTTCGCTTTGCTCCGGGTCGGACCTCCAGTCTGTTAAAAATATAGAGCCTCGGCAGTCTGAAACAAGGAATTCTTTGCTGCTGAATTGGTGGCTGTTCACCGTAACAAGGGGGTGGGGAAATGCAATCACATATGCAGTTGGCTGGGGACGGGGACAAGGTGATGACGACGCATTGGTACTCCTTGACCTATCTGGAGAAGGGATTCCAGAAGATATATCCAACGATGGATGTAGATCCCAAACCATCAACATTTTGTCATCTAGTCAAAAGAGTTTGATGTTTAGAATGTACTCATTATGCCGTTGGGACAAGCCATGTACCTGACACAGTTGCAACGTATCTTGCATTGTCTTGATCACGCCCTCCACAGAAGCACATGTCATTGACTTTGCCATGATGTCCGCTGAGACCACCACCGAACGCGAACGTGATTTCAGAAGATGTAGAAGATTTTGTTAGCAGGTGGAGGCTGAAGTCTGAGGCAGCAGCAGCAATCCTAGGACGGCGTCAACTTCATATTTTCCTAGACAGTGAGATGCCCCTTACTCGATAACCCAGTCATCACTTGAACTAGGTGAAATGGATCGAGGCGACCACGCTAGAGCTGTGATGCATCTTCCAAGATGAAAGGACGCTATTCTCTCACTTACTGGAGGGGCCTTTGAAATATTTTTGATCAATAGCTTGAGTCACACAATTGGGGAGAACACATACCACACGGAAGACTTCCACTGAATGCTCGCCTGCGACAGCTAACAAGTCCGCCCCATCGTCGTTATAACACGCGCGAACGACAAAGACGTTTGACCCATTATTTATTCTCACAACTCCGCTATCCATGTTCTCAAACGCGCTGTCGCGAATTCGCCACCTGCTGATGGGGCCCGGGTTTCAACACCGTCGAAGTATATAAAAGCAAGATGTTATCCAACACCGTGACATTGTTCGGCAAAGAGGTCGGACCCCGGCTATCTCTTTACGCTTATTGCATGAACCTGCAACTTGCAGACATGGGTCTCATCACTTTGGAGGCACAAGGGCCAAAAGATTACCGTTATCTATGTTCTGGGTGCGCCGGTTGCCACTTACATTGGAAACAATCAGCAGACCGTGCCGACGAGGTTGCAGAAGCAAAGACCCGTAATATTATTTCTTCTGGTGCTCCGTCTCAGATATGCTCGACAGACTAAACAGTACGTTATAGATCGAAGAAATCTGGTGTGCGCTACTGTCACCAAGGTGTTTCCAACTAGAACACCTCACATTAGGCATACACCGAAAATCTTGATCCATCTGCTTGTAGTGCTGCCCTGCATACTGCCTTTCCGCCTTTCTCAATCAAGAATATAGCTCCATCCGAGCATAGAAGGCGAGCCTTTTCATCGGTGTCATCCTGCTCGGTATAAGCATGAGTATGAGGATCCAAGGCAGGGGATACTCACAGGTATCCACTCCCATCCTCCACAGCGAATATACTCTACCACAGCGGGACCGGTCCCTTCAGTGGTTATCTTCCCATCATCAGCGTATTTCAAATTGATATGGTTCCCATCTTGGTATGCTGCGGTCAGCACTGCAGTTGCTTTTTCCGCAAAGGATTTACGAGCTTCTATGGTATCTGCGACGAAGGTGGGGTCACGATGAGGTCGGACGATGACGATGTCCAGCGAATCTTCCAAACGAACCAATTTGGACGCAAGTGGAGTAATTCTGAAAGCGGGTTCCAAACGATCGACATTGACGGTAGACAGAAAATATGCAAATGGGCCATTCGCATCTACAACTCCGTGATCATCTGAATCGTGATGAGTCACGAAAGTCTTCTTGTCAGGATCATATATCTCCACAACTCGGGCAGATAGCGTAGGCAGGAGCTTGACTTGGCTGCTGTACCATCGAGTGATATTGTTCCAGGCAGCGACTTTAAATCTTTCGATACCTGGCATTTCTTTTCTCAGACTCTCCGAGTCATGAAGAATAGAGGCGTGTAAAGCTGTGGAAGTGACTACTGTTGAAACAGTGACATTGTTGCAAGGTTGCTGTGTGCTCGGCGGAGGGTATATGGTCGTGACAGCAAGTGTGAGAGGCACGACGTTCAAATCCCCGCCGATGAATGCTTCAAGAGACTTTAGCTTGTATGCTGTGCTCTCATGCATTGGGTCCGGCTTGAATAACGAAGAATATAGAGCGTTTGCCGTCCCACATGGGACAAGTACCAGACGAACTGATGATGATGCGATATTATCGCGTACTTGTGACTCGGATGAGAGCGCGTTAATGATTTCGTGCAGCGTTCCATCGCCAGAGCCCAAGATGACTGTCACGTCACCCTCGTATTTTTCGAGGAACCCACTAACTATGGTACCAGCATGCCCAGCTGCTCCGGTTGGAATTTTCTGGACAACTTGCAGATGGGCGTCTTCGAGACGAGGGAAGACGTGTTCATTGAAAAATGCCTCGGCAGTGCCATCACCACAGACGGGATTGTATATCACGAGCAGTGGGCGACTTGCCATAGCAATCTGGTGATACCGTGACGAAGTTGAGAAAGTAATCAGTGACGATTCCCTTGTACTCACATGAGTTACAGCCTTAGGAAGGGCTTTCAAGAGATAAGTAGGAGATACGTAGATGATGATTACCCCGGCCCGCCGATCCGAGTGATACTATTGCTAATAGATTTCAATCTGAGAAACAGTCACTGAATGTTTCATCATCTCCGTCTATCACACAATCTCAAACATCTCGCTTATCGCACCATGGTTTCTAAAGCTGCCCCAGTCTTCAATCCGTTCACCCTTACCCTTGTCCAGCTCGGGGGTGTCGGCTCTGACAAGGCAGCCAATCTTCAACATGCTCGCGAGATGGTCATGAAGGCAGCGAAGAGCGGCTCGGGCACGAAGCCTCAGGTCGTCGTACTACCGGTGGGCGGTCAGTTTCCTTCACCTGATATCTCATCTTATTCTCTCCAGGAATGTTTCAACTCGCCGTACGGCCATGTTCACTTCCCTGCATATGCCGAGAATATTGGCTACACTCGTGGCAAGGAGTATGATGTCCAAACGAGTGTAAGCGAAAGCGTCAAAATGCTATCTTCCACTGCAAAGGAGGCGGGAGTCTGGCTCATTGGAGGTCAATATTCCGCTCAGACACGTGGTAACCAATGGGAGGTTCACATATCTGTTTAACAGGTTCTATACCAGAGAGAGATGCGGAGACAAACAACGTCTACAACACTTGCACTGTGTATTCTCCAACAGGTGTCGAGTCCGCTTCATCTTACTGTAGCTGAAATTGACGTACATGGATGGAGGTGCACTTGTTGCACTACATCGTAAGGTTCACCTATTTGACATCGATATCCCTGGGAAGATAACGTTCAAGGTGTGCTCATTCGATCTTTGAGCTAACAGCTTTTCTGGCGCTCATCATATTTACAGGAGAGCGAGACCCTGACCGGAGGAGATACAACGAACTATTTCGACACTGGTACGAACCTCGTAATTTGACTGCGCTGCACTCGATCAAGCACTCTCCAGAGTTTGCACGTATTGGTCTTGGTATATGCTACGACGTCAGGTTCCCAGAACTAACGATGATTTCGGCACGGCAAGGTTCGTAGTTATACGATTCATCTAAGGAACGAGATACACATATTCCCTCAAGGATGCCATGTGGTGGTTTATCCTGGGGCGTTTAACACCACAACTGGGCCTTTGCATTGGGAACTCCTTCAACGATCCCGGTAGCGTGGTTGTCTAACTGAATCCAACAGTTTCTGATGTAGCTTCAGGGCCGTTGATAACCAGATTTTCTTTTCGATGTGCAGCCCAGCGCGGGCTATGACCGCTGGATACCATGCAGTGAGTGAAGCGCTGCATTATGCGACGATGATATCTGAAATATCTAGTGGGGGCATTCTATGATCGTTGACCCATAGTAAGACATCCTGTTTGAAATGTATCCCTCGCTAAAGGAACTTTCAGTGGAAAGATTCTAGGAGAGGCTGATGAAAATGAGATGATACTGCATGCTGACATCGGTGAATTAAGTACAGGTTATTCACAAAGATATGATCTGACACGGATTCTAGACCCCGAACCATTCCAGAGTGTAAGAGCTGGAATCCCCGTTACAAAACAGCGTCGCTTCGATGTCTACCCTGATGTGAACGTTGGCAAATGAAGGGTAGAACAGGGTATAGCATTGTACCGCATCGTGTACTGGATGTGAAATTGTATAGAGGTTGTCTAGATCCATTTATACACGTTCACGCATGCCCCAAACCCGTCTCTTTCTTCTCCCTCGAGAATGCACTGTGTATTAACAAGAAGTTTGAACTTTTGAGTCCTGCGATCGGCCAATGAATTGGCAGTGAAAAAATGATTTAAGCATAGTTTCCATTTTGAGATAGCCAGCTGTCCGCACAGCAGGGAGAAAATTCTCGCAGGTTCCACAGGATTCTTGTTCAAGTCACATAGAAAACAGTCAAAATCAGCGCCTGAACAGCGTGCACCTCAACCTCGACCTTTACCACCAACCCTCCCTCCGCGATGGTCAAAGAAAGGTGCGATTAGTGTTATTCAATCCATTCTGTCTCCTAAAATTCATCGTAGGAAGTTTTATGATCTCCTGGAAGTCCAAACAGACGCTTCAGAAGCTGAACTGAAGAAGGCATACAGGAAGAAGTAAGATAGCACTCCGTGGCAAGTGCGATTTCTCATTAACATGTCCCGCAGAGCCTTGAGATTACACCCTGACAAGGGTGGTGACCCAGAACTCTTCAAGGAAGTCACACATGCGTACGTCCTCCTTTACATTTGTACTTTGTTTTTATCTCACTTTGTTGTTGTAGATACGAGATCCTTTCCGACTCGCAAAAGCGCAGTATATACGATGCTCGGGGTGAAGCTGGTCTTTCTGAGCAAGGTGGAATGGGTGGGATGGATCCCCAGGTAAGCCCCGTGGTCGGCATCGACGTGGCGTTGTACTCACCCTCGAATTCTCAGGATCTTTTCAGTCAATTGTTCGGTGGCGGTGGATTCTTCGGTGGTGGTGGCGGCGGTCGTCAGCAGGCCGCGCGCAAGACCAAGGACCTCGTGCATCGCGTGAACGTCACGCTCGAGGACCTTTACAAAGGGAAGACCACCAAGCTTTCCCTTACCCGCAACGCACTTTGCAGCAAGTGTCACGGTCGCGGCGGAAAAGAGGGCGCTGTGCGAACATGTCCTACATGTAATGGTCGTGGCATCAAGGTCACTTTACGCCAGATGGGCCCCATGATCCAACAGATACAGTCCGGCTGCGACGAATGCTCGGGTGTGGGAGAAGTGATCAACCCAAAAGATCGCTGCGGTCAATGCAAAGGCAAGAAGGTAATGCCAGAGAAGAAGATTTTGGAAGTGCATATAGACAAGGGTATGAAGGGCGGACAGACGATTGTTTTCAACGGAGAAAGTGATCAATCACCAAACTCTGAGTCAGGAGATGTCGTTATCGTCATAGAAGAGAAGCCGCATGAACACTTCAAACGTCAAGACAACAATCTCATAACGGAGCTAGAGATTGATCTATTGACGGCCCTTGGTGGTGGGCAGGTCACAATTCGTCACCTCGACGATCGTGCCCTCATCATAAACTTTGTTCCTGGCGAAGTTGTCAAGAATGGTAAGCATACCTCCAACACAACGATGAGACTTGATGTTGATACTAGTGGCAGACGCTATCAAGGTCATACGTGGCCAAGGAATGCCGTCACAGCGACATCATGAGCCGGGAGATCTCTATGTCAAGTTCACCGTGACATTCCCCGATTACATCGACCCAGCCGTTATTCCCTTACTGGAGAGGGCACTTCCACCTCGTAAAGAGATCGAAAAATTCCCTAAGAATATCCATCTCGAGGAAGTTGATCTCGACGAGCCTGATGCACGATCCAAAGCCTCTGCTATGTCAGAGGAGTCCATGGATGAGGATCACGAAGGCGAGCCGCGCGTTCAATGTGCAAATCAATAATTTGGGCACGTTGGATTCGCATGATATATCTGTGCACTAGAGACCCTAGCATTTGTTGTTACATTCGCTACATTTTAATACGCATTTTCATTCCCTTTTTTTCTACGTCATTGAGGAATATCCCATCGAATCTGAAAATACGATAGGAGGATGATGAGGAGAGCAACGTAGAAGACACATACTTCGGGATTTTGCTTGAAAGCCTCGTAAGCTGTGCGGTTGAAGAAGCTAATCTCTGTCTCATTTTCTAGCACGGACGACAGTTAGCAGATCAGAACTATCGCTCGATAAACTTACCGAAACCAAGTTCAGCTAGCGTGCGGGCATCATCATCGAAGATCCATTCATCATGGTCCATGTTGATGATCAGATTGGTTGTCTGACAAGAGGTTCAGGCTAGTACCTAATAATACGCCAGGTATCACACCTTAGCACCATGGGCTTTTGTGTAGAGCTTAAGTGTATCTGTTGCAAGAAAAGTTTGATGACGTCCAGACATATCATGTTGAGGCATGCTAACCTAAATACACGTTCCGATACGGCTTCCATCCTGAACCAGTCTGAATAGCTGGGACGAAGGACGAAACAAGTAGGAGGATGCTGAGAAGCGAAGAAGGTTGGCTATACCTCGCCGAGCGATATTCTTGAGTTCGCCAACTGTTGTAGTCTCAAGGTTCAACTTGTGTAAGACCAGACTTCGTTCTGTGCGGTATTCGAAGGATTTGATCACCCGAAGAGTTATCGTGGCCTCAGTTTTAGGGAGAGCAACGTTTGTGAGGACATCAGACATGTGTGGAAGGAGCAGACAGGGATGTATTTGGACGCTCAGTCTTATCACTTGGATATCCATGAGTGCAGCTAATGCAGACGACCTCCAACTTCACAAAGATCCAAGGTCTCTAATTTCTCTGAATGAGATACTCTCGTGCTTGTCGTGGTATCAGTCCGCAGAAGCAAAACTCTCCAACTCCCTGACAGAGCTTTTCTCCAATCGCCAATCCATTGACAATTCACTTCAGCAGTTACAGGCCCTCCTTCCGCCTCTCGATGAACTCCAAATTGAAGCGACCAACTTCTCGACCAAGGTCTCCGCCACTGCACGGACAGCAGAACGCGTCGGCGGACGCGTACGCTCGCTAGACGAGGAAATGAGGCGCGTTGGGGAGGCTGCTGACCGGGTGGGACAAGTCATGGAGCTGAAAGTATGTCCCCAGATGCCATCTACCCTGGCCTCAGATTCAATCATCCTCCTATATAGTCATCCCTCGCTCAATTACAGTCTTCCATCGAAAGTCAAGACTGGGAATCGGCCGCCAGATATTGTGCGCGTGCCATGTCTTTGCCCTTTCATGTCATTTCCGGTCCCTTTGCAGAGTCCGTTGTTGTGAGCAATCACTCATACCATACCACATCCCATTAACGCGAGCAGCCTACAGCTGAGAGTCACTTGCCTCCAGCCCAAACCCTGCAGGCCGCAAGGGAACAACTCTTATCCATTTTCAGGAACCATTTCGAACAGGCTTCTCGCTCGCGAGATGCTGCAGCCACTAGTCGGTACTTCAAGCTCTTTCCTGCCATCGGTTGGGAAGTAGAAGGTCTCGAAGCGTATGCATCGTTCGTCGTTGATCTTGTACGTGTGAGAGCTCCAACATCAGCCAAAAGTACGCCGTCTCAAGCTTGAACAACAATCCTCTTACGTCAAATGTAGCCTCCTCGCCGCTATACTATGTGACCGCGCTCACAGCGCTACTCGAAAGCATTGCCATGATAGTTGGTCACCACCAGCCTGTTGTTGAAAAATATTATGGGGCGGGTAAAATGACGATTGTTATCAAACGCTTACTTGATGAATGCGACCGCGTCGTGCGGAGCACGCTGGACAGCTGGAGAGAAGATAGATCAATCAAGAGAAAGGTGAAGTATTGCATTCTGTGTAATCGGATGATGATTTCGTGACTATTTACCTGTAGCTTCTGGACGTGTCTAGTTCTCCCTTCTCTGTCTCGCCTTTTGTTTCTCGCAAGCAACCATCACAGGTTCCAGCCCAAGAAGATGAAGGTTCAGATCCTCGCGAGATAGACAAGATCTTATCTGAAATAGCGGGTATGAGCGGTCGATGGTATCTTTTCCGCAAGTTTCTTGTGGAGCAATTGCAGGTATGTCTGATTGTTCATCCAAGACTTGTGCTGGCCTAAAAATGCCAAGGATGAAGACGATGAAGACGATGCTGAGGGTCAAAGCAGCCCTGTCACTCCTGTCTCACGAGTTCCCAAACGCAACGGGTCTCAGTCACAATTCGGTGATGGTCCGGGCACTTCAGGTTCTGCTATTCAACTAGATGACCTGCTGCAACTTGTGGAATCCAGTCGCTCCCACCATGAGTTCGATGATCTACTTACGACCTGTTATGTTCCGATGGAGACTTGGTATACACGTACTATTATCGACAAGGTACGTGTTCCTGCACGTCAACTCCGCACACTAAAGCTTTCTATAGGCTCACCGACTATCCACCCCTGACCTCTCGCAATCGCCCATCACTACTACATTGCCAGATGATGTATTTTACATTCTCAAAACAGTGTATTCGCGCCTTTTATCTACTGGTTCGTTGAAGCACATTGAACGAACAACTGAACTCTTGAAGGATATCATGGATCATGATTATGCTGGTGGCATCAAGGGGAAGCTCGACGATGTATACCGATCGGCTGGGAACACTGGTGGTGGTGGGCGCGGGGAGAAATCTGAGCGAGAGTGCCGTACATCGTTTATCGTAGGTACCCCATTTCGACGAGGATTCTGCGCTGACAACTTTTTTTTTGAACAAGATCCACCTCAATGACCTTGATGTATCCTCTTCACACATGGAGCGATTGACGAAAGACCTCCTTGGTCACCAGACAATAACACAACTGTTCCTGGATACAGAACAGCCAGCTGTGAAGAAGATAATTTCGAGTTTAACAGGATCTGTGCCCAAGTTCCGTTCAGCACTGAGGGTACGTGCTTGATTATTGTGAACCAGGATCACTCTGTTGAGCGATATTTCAGGCTGGCGTAGAGCAGCTTTTCAACCAGTTGATGAGGCCGAAATTGCGCACTCTGATTCCGGACGTGTTCAAAGACGTATCCTACATGCTTGGCGAAGACTCATATACTACCGCAGAACATCAAGATCTGGTCCGAAAGCGGTTTGTCAAAACGTGGGAGGGATTGGTAGATGGGTACAAGGTTAGCTTCCTGCTACGAAGGCCAATGCATATATTGATAACATTGCATAGGATGCATTCACAGAAAATAATTACCGCATGTTGTTTGGCCTTGCACTCGATGTCGTTGCTCGGCCATGGGAGAAGTATATTTTGACGATGCATTTCTCCGAGGTAGGCACTATGTTTCTTCATAATCATATTGGATGTCACGTCAGTATAGTTGGGCGCTATTCGTTTTGACCGCGACCTCCGTTCAATAATAGCATATCTGTCGTCTCAGACGATCTTTGGAGACATCCGGGAGAAGTTCGTGCGGTTGCAGCAAATCAGTTTGTTGCTTAATTTGGATCATGTATGTGGAAATTTGAATCGGATGGGTATCCCACTCATTTATTCATTGTTCAGGAAGAAGACGTGGATGGCTTTTACAGTGGGTCAGGCATATCCTGGACTTTGAGTTTGCAGGACGCAAAAAATGTCGTGGCCTTGAAGACATAAAATCACGCCGGGTAACATAGATATATATTCCGTGATGATCTCAGATGAGCGGGCGATCAGAACATGTAAAAATGAAGGGTAGGATGTATCAGACGAAGTTTACCCTCGTCTTAAAGCATCTAGTCTTGCTTGAAGGGAATCCTCATCTGATGGACCAGCTCCTGCGACGTCGTCACCTTTGGGAGAGCCACTTCCACCACCTGCCTCTCCCAGTGCCACTGGCCTCCGTTCCGTGAGAGGTGACGATATTGAACTGAGACCAGTAGGTGCATCCGTGAGCTGGAGATGAAAGAAGGTGAATAATACATGAGATAGGAGGGAAGACAATAAACTCACCTGCTGAGAGAGGTGGACACCTATTTCATCAAGAACTTCTCGTAATATCTTGTCACCCTCCTCCTCTTCGTCCTCCTCACCATCCTCCATGACGTCGTCTACAGCGTCCGACATCATTTCTTCTTTCATATCCATCATCGAGCTCTCCTTTTCGAAATCATTCATGATCTTCTGGATAGCTGGGAGGTTCAATCCCCTATTCATCGAAGCCATAGCCTAGAAAAGGATGGATGAGGTCGCTAGGATTGAATGCGTGAATGATCGCAAAACGCACCCTCGTGGCTCCCCGCATAGCATCTGCCATTTGCTGATTACTTCTTAGAGTCTGTATTCTCAGTCCAACAGCTTGTAGTTGCGTCCTCATCTGGTAGAACTTCTGAATATACCGTCGTGTGCGGACGAGGTCCTTCGCCATGACTTTACACGCATTCTACTGAATAATTGAAATTGATGTCACAACGAGGAGAAAGAAAGGCACCGTTTGGCCTGCTCTGGCACTCTTCTTGATATCTGCTACAAGCTTCTTCTCGCTCTGCTCAAGTTTCGATCGTTCGCGGTCGAGCTCTCGTTGGGCTTTAGTCAAGGCACGCTGGTGCTGGCGCAACCGCTCAGCAGGTGTGACCGTCCGTCCAAACAGAGTTTCCTTTGGGGAATATGAGCAGATGAAAGAGAAGGGTTAGACTGAGACCGTACTATGATATTCATGATAATTTGCGTCTGGGTGGTGGTGAAATTGCAGGATCGCTGCGCGCCCCGGTCCCCATGCTTTCACTTGAGGTGAGTTACGTAATGCATTATGTATATCCATGTGGCTTGACTTGGCACTGCCGCCGTGATTATGGAACCTGACGCAGTTGGACTACGATGCGATGCAACGTCCTGCAACCAGTTTGATTTCCTCCCAATCAAGTGTCACTGTAACAAGGTCTTCTGTAGTGACCATATTTCACTTGACAAGCACAATTGCTCGTCGCTAGATGATGGGCCAGCGGAGGCTCAAACCGCCCCCTCCGTGAAGCGCCAGAGATGTGCTCTTGGAGGTTGCCAGAAACTGAGCCTTCAAAGCGCCACCAGTAGCGAGGCCGATCTCACAACTTCAACTGCAGCATGCCAGAAATGTTATCTGTCATTCTGCGCCGAGTGAGTCATTCTTCCTGCAATCTCTCTATAAATGCCATGACACTCGATTGCCCAGTCATCGTCACCCAGATTTGCATTCGTGCACGGGCTTGCACCAGCAGGAATTCGATAAGAAGAAGCACGCTCAAGATGTCCTTGCCCGGCATTTTTCAAATCCATCCACACATACCCCTGTGGCCGTTCGACGTACAACCAAATTGCCTACCGACCCCAAAAAGCTAGCTCAAATACAGAAAATCGCACTCATGAAGATGCGTCATAGTGCCACCGCGGGCGACCCTAGGGACAAATCGTCCAACGTTCCCATTGACGAACGCTTGCACATTAAAGCTCGATCAGAGATAACCGGGTTCCCTGCCCAAGAACGCGTCCTTTGGTTCAGAAAGGTGACGTCCGTTTCTGTTGACGACCTTCACGGTTAATCTTATCTTTGTCCGTTTGTCTTGTAGACTGTGGTCACGGGTAGGGCGTTAGACCTGATATCTGCGAACCTCGGGGTTCCTTCCTCGTATCAAACAGTTAGTGAAATTTATTCAACGAACATGATTTCCACGTCCTCATCGCCCTGCTAGCCGCTGTGTCTCATAGACGAATCAGCCTCAGATTCTCCGAGTCACTCGCCCCTTCGGAATGATCTGTTATTGTCTGAACAAGTGAAGGATACCTACACTGTGATCCTGTCGTCTCTTCCCTCCAGTCAAAGTATTTGACTCCTGGTAATTTACTATATGTTCTTGATCCCGGCAAGAATATCCCGTTGGAATTATCCGTGAACCCGGTGAATGAAATACATTTAGAGTTAACATGGTACTGAAGTACGGAAACGCAAAATCGGTGGGCAGCTTAACGTATAGTATTAATAGGAACGTCAAAGATCAAGAACAAACGAAAGATCAAGCCACTAATGCAGCTAATCTGCGAAGGTGAGACACGCTGAGGTACGCTGGAACATATGTCTCCAAGCCAGACACTTCGCGAGGCCAGGGAGGCTCAAATGAACCAACCTCTTCCGACTCGGGAGACAACAGTAGATGGTCATTCCGGTCATTTGCCTGGACGCGCGAAGCCACTACACGCAGAATCTCGGGAGAAATAGGATTCTAGATCGATTCAGCAAAGATAATAATTGTAGAATGCGTATGTCATACCTCGTATTCCGCTGCGTAGAAGTTCGTGCACATTCGCTGTATTTGCATCGGACTAAGCATCCAGCAGACATCGTAGATGATCTCTATATCCGCAGGCGTTGCCTGTCCCAAAAATATTAATCAATGGTTGTACTAATGTAAGACTGGAACGCGCCTTTTTCAGTTGCAAGAGCTTTATGGCCTGCATCAAGTGTTCCAACTGGAGTGTGCCCTCGGGCATGTCGTGAGACTTGCACCACTCTTCTATACGGGTGATATTATACTGGATTTGCATAGCTTAAACAGGTTTATGTCAACAGAACTACGTGAATTGGCAAAAAAAAACACACCTCGTTTCCAGGAGGAGAAGTTCCGTCTCATTAGAAGGTCGTTAAAGCTCGTGACACCAATCAACTTGAGGAGTTCGGTCATGACTTGTTGTAATACCGTATCTTCCATGTAATAGCTCTTGAGACTCTTCCAGACTTTGTTCAGGAGGTTCAGGATGTCATCCATGCTAAATGCCGGCTGGGTATTGGTGTTGAGGAGGCGAGTAAATAGTCGACCACCGCCGTCGCTTGTCATGAACCCCGGAAGAGACTGGCTCTCTATCAAAGCGGGTATGATCATCTTAGAAAGACGTTTCTTCGTCTCTAGCATCCAGGTGTGGTATATGTTATACTCCAAACTGCCAAGGTCGTGCTTGACGACCTTGACAAGCCGTTCGTAATCATTCCAGTCAAATTCTCGGACAGCATTCTCTTCTCCAGGGCCGATACCTTGTTCCATGTCGCTCTCAGCAACGTAAATGAATGACAGCATCTCGTGGACATTCGAAAGCCAATAGATTCCAGGAACGATGGAGTCTTCACCGTTGAATGACTTTAGAACCCTACGTTAGCAATTGGAAACACTGGATGAAACAACGAAGTCACCATCACATGCGCTTGAATGGACTGCATAACATTCGCCAAAAACCGCTCGCTCTCCGGTATCAGCCCGTATTTCCACATCTCATTGGTGACAAGACTAATGAGATTCGCTGGGAAAAGAATCTCTTTGACAGCAGACGGGTTGGCGAGACTTGGTGCTGGAATTTTCAGGCCTCTAATGAGCCCGCCAAGAACATCCTCGTCCAACCGCTTGGTATCCTGCATAAGCTTGATCTTCTCCTCAGCGACGTCGTCATATAAGCGTCCGTACGCCAGGTCGTTGGTACGGATACGGGCATTGTCTTCGCCATTGTATGCGACAGATACCGCGCGATGAGTGAGAGCTTGACTCTTCTTAACGTCCAGCATGAGTTCATCAACGGACGTCCGAATATCAGCTGGGCTGAGTTGAACAACGCCTGCGGAGCTGTGTCTTCGTTGGTGCTGATTGCTTGAGGAGGGGGCAAGTGATGGGCCATTGGAGGGAATGCGCAACGCCGGAGCGAAAGTGGGTGATACAGGGGCTTCGGGTCGGGCGTTCCTTGTAAGGGCATTGTAGGCATTGGCACGGTTTAGCTGCTCCCGTAGGCTGCTGACTTCATTCTTGAGAGTCAGAATAACAGACCCATCCTCGACAGAACGTGGTGGAACATTTGCAAATGTCTTTTCTTGGGATTGCAGTTTCTCTGCCTGCGCAAGGAGCTCGTTTGAAAGCTTTTGGATCATTGTTTCCTTCTCCGTAGCTTTGGCAATAGCCTCTTCCAATCGCTTCTCTACATCGGCCTTTGCCAGAAGAAGCTCCTCGCGACGAGATAGCTCGGCCTCGGCTGTTGCTAGGGTAGTTTGGAGGGACTTCGCTTTCGCATCGGCCTCCTCATGCTTCGATGACCACTGCTGAATCTGTCTCTCCAGTTCGTAAAGCTGAGCCTGCAATGCTTTCTTCTCCTCTGTGCGTGTCTGCAACGTCTGAGTGAGTTCCACCACCTTGTTCTCTAACCGATACGATATCTCCTTGAACTTCAAGACTGAACGAGCCTCAGCTTTGAGACCCTTCAACTTTTTCCGAGCGAGCCGTCGGCGGATGCAAGATTGTAAATAAATGACTTGCTTGACGTTTGACTTGTGAGTGCGACGATAAAGTCTGAGGAGATAAAGTTAGTAAAAAATCCATCACTGACGGTCAGGGACGCACAGTCCGCGGAAGAGAGATTGTAAGAGAATAGCTGCATGCGATATCCTTCTATCTCTATACAGTTGTCGAGCTTGGGCCCCGCGAATACCTGTGGTGAGAGAGGTTGACTATCGTGATGTACGATTTCATGAAATACATACGACTCTGGAACAAGACGATGGAACGTCTCCTTTGCAGGAAGTTGGACCTCTGAATGAAGCAGCGGATACCAGTTTGAAGGCGAATTGCAGCAACATCTCTACGGATGCCCTCCACGAGCCTACGGGCCAGTATGCCACGCCACCAGGTTTGAATTTTGATCGTTGCTCGGCGTAGGTCTTGGTATTTCTTCACCGCCATACGCCTGCGCATGTTCTTCTGCACAACCGTGACAAGAGCATTGAGCTTTTCCGAGCGGAGGGACTCCAATGCCGCGAGCATACCAGCCCTGAAGAAAATCTTTGTAAGACCACTCTGATATTTGTCAGGATCGTTGATAGTCTTCTCAAGAATAAGTGAGCAGAGAGGCCTGAGCTCCATGCGCTGTATCATCGGCTGCCAATCTGTCGAGGGTACCAGCATATAATACCTAGATAACGATCAACAAGGAATGATATGTAAAACCGCAATAATTATCATACCGCTCAGCGAACTCCTCATAAGTCCAACGTGATGGGTACCCAGCGCAAGAGATACGTATGGTCTCGAGAACACCACAGGCACGTAGCTGTCCCAAAACTTGAGACGGTGTGAACTCCCAAGGTCTTTTGGCTTCGTTGGGCTTGATACACCGGATGTAGTGGACATTGGTGATGCTGAGGGTGTCCATCAGGGTGATCAAAGAGGCTTTGAAGATAGAGCCTTGTGTAGGCTTTCGGATAGCGGCTCCTGGTTTCTTGGGGCCGGCGTTTGATGCAACTAATGATGTGCGACCAGGATCAGGAATAATGGATGAACGTCGGGAACCTCCGCTGCCGGAATCAGACAGAGAAGGAGACCCAGGATGCGGAGGATCAACCGCTTTCACAGACCCGAGGGCAGCGTCGAGAACTTCCCTCAAGAAGGGGTTCTTCGTGGATGCTAGCAAAAGCATATGCTCATCAGGGACCGTGTCGCGGTTCTTCTCAAGGAATCCGTCAACTTCATAGGTAACATCGTGGGCATAGTGAGCAATGGTGAATGCGGTATTTCCAAATCGAGGTTTCTTGAAGACGTTCTTGTTGGCAGGCTTCAGAAGCTGAGTGGTCAACTTTTGAAGGAAAGATGCGTCACTGCCCGACGGCATACGCGACTCCTCGTCAAGAAGTGCGAGGACTCCCAATTTCCCTTCGATCACATCAATGCAAGGCTGGTTATCTGAAAAGTCGATAAAAGTCCAATTGATCTCCTCCTTCACGTACTCCTCTTGTTCGAGTTTGAAGACGTGAGAGTTGAACTATGACGATGACCGTGAGTCATAAAACAAATTGTAGGTACTTTAATCTCACCTCTTGTTGCAATTTCTCATTGGCGTAGTTGATGCTAAACTGCTCGAAGGAGTTCTGCAACGCCGAACGTTGAGTATCACAAATTTATTGAAAGATGAGATGCAACCTTCTGAAAATGTTCAAATCCGTAGATATCCAGCACACCGATGAACATCTCAGCACGCTCGGCCGCATCCCCATGTTCACCAGCCAAACTCTCATTGACGATGGCGACCAACCATTCAAATAAGCACGCATACACGAACTTCGCCACGCTATCCCTGACCACTGTCGCCTGTGCGGCATTGAGAGCGCTGACGATTTTTTCTGAGCGTGTAATGATCTGCTTCTTGATGGTCCACTTCTTGAAATCGGCGCAACTCACTCCCAAAAAACGCGTAGCAAGAAGAAGGGCAGGATCCTCGTCATCAATAACAGAATCAGTCCGTGTCTGGGTAATCTTCACGTTCCCCAGATGGAGCAGCGCCGAGAGAAGCCGGAAGACCGCCCATTGTTTTTCTACACTGATTCCAACCGTTGACAAAGCCTGCTGCGTCGCCCGGAAGTCCTCCGCATCATCTACTCCGTTGATCGGCGTCGACGTCGGTCCCCCTTGTTTCAAATAGTGGAATTTAGTTATGTCAATGTCTAGCCCAAGGTCCTTTCGTTCTTTCGACGGTGCGCCAGCGCACAGTTGATAGAAAATATGGTAATTCCGTTCGGTCGTTGGTTGAAAAACAATTCGTGATCGCTCCAGCAGGTAAGTCCGAATTCGAGCACCGACAATTTCTTGCTTGCCATCAAAAAGAATCTGTAGCGCGGGTTAGATATTTAGCAGCATAAAATTCGAAATACTCGCCTGAATGTATTTACCAAATCGCGAGGAATTGTCATTACGAGTTGTTTTGGCATTTCCGAATGATTCTAGGATCGGGTTTGTGGCGAGGATCTGGCGCTCAATTTCACTTGATTCGTCAAGAGAGAATTTCGTCTTCGCTTTGACCTGGGATTCTGGAGGATTTACTGATGCCAGGTATCGCATGATGAATTTGGCCTGAAGATAATTTAGAGTTCCGGCAACCATGGACAAGCACTGCACGTACTGATTCAGTTTTACCAGCACCACTAAATAGCCATGTATCAGCAATGCAATCAAGTTGCATAAATAAGAATATTACCTTTCACCTGATACAATGATCGTCTGGCCCATGCCCTCCTTTGCCATTGCAGTATATGCATCCTCAGCAATGGCAAACAAATGTGGCTCCAGTTCTCCCCTTTTCCTTCCGCTGTAGGCTTGTATGATCTCAGGGCCATAAAGAGTGACGCGTTGGAAAGGATTGACAGCAATAAGTACGATTCCGCTGTAAGTGTAGATACTATGTTGGGCATATCGATTACGAATGGTATGCAAGACTTCAATGACATTTAGTACCGACACGGACGGTCAATGTAGATAAATACCTGAAGGCTCATTTAAATGAGATAGAGTAGCAAGATCATCTGCGGTTTCTAGTAATGGAGGATTTCGAAGTGGAGGCAAGCTTTCCTTTCCGGCTTTGATGTCCTTGCCAGTGGTATTAATGACTATTTCCTGTTAGGCACGATGCAACACATCAGTGATGTAGAATGAAGAGTAGGAGATGATACGCGTACCTTGCCTCGTTCATCGAGAAATACCAGTTTTATCGAGTCGTCAGCGCCCTTGGTGACTGACGTGACCTCTGCAGAAATCCATGCTTGATCCTTGTCTTCAAACCAAACTCTGGTTCCCTTGCTGTATATGTTTTCGGCCATTGCCAAGGGCTCGTGTCGTGAGCTGCGTTAAAGTTGGCCGTGCGCCAGAGCTGCAACACGGTCCAATTGATCAGTTGGTGTAAACAGCACTAGTGATGTTGTCCCACAGTCCGATGGACTAGTCCACGGAATGTCGGATATTGCCGGCCTTCTACTCTTCAATACTTAGGAGCTAGCACATACGAGCTCAGGCATCCTTTAGCACTGGAGCGCACAAAATCATAATTGGTTGTTTCTTCTATATTATCAGTCCTGCATTCGACAATACTTGCGACAGACTAGATGATTTGATAGATACCTCAAAACAATGTCCAAAAAAAAAAGAGAGAGAAACAGGTGTTAGAAGTAGGTGGCACTGAGCTCGCGCTTATATTCTGAGCTATAGACTAAAAACAGAATAGAGAAGAGACCTGTAGAACATCATGATGGAAAGGACAAGAAAACCTCAGCTAGGAAAATGGTAAGAAACACAGTAGAGATGTGTGTTCCGAGAAGTACTACGATCATAAAAGCTTGAAAGAGCCCGTCGGGAGCTCGAGAAGTATCTAAAAACCATCGAAGTGCATAACTTGTGGAATTGATCGCTCGAGCTGTAGTTCGACTCCTGGAAGCAGGCACCCCGGCCCCGGAAGTTGAGATAGTGGCAAAAGAGGAGCTGCATCCTGTATCTGGGTCATTGCAGGTCGCCGTTCTATGCAAGATAAATTAGTTACTCTGATGTTGAGAACCAATTTTATATACATAACCGAACACCGCGAGAGTCAGAAGTCTGGTGAACGTTTTAACAAGTAGATGACGGGTGCCCGCGATGATATCGACGAACCCACCCAGATGGCTGGCACATTCAGATTCCAGACGCAGCATCTTATCCGCCATGCTGAGAATATTGATAGTAATGTAGGTTATGTCGCGCCACGGTCGTGCGGAAGAGTTCGCTGGCAATGATAAGGCCTAGACGAGCCAGAGAGATAAATTGACATATTCATTGGTACATGGATTCATTCCCCTCATATAGTGGCACCACGCCACAAGGCCGATCACTGGGCAAACTACGTGGAGATCTTCCTATTGAATTTTTTTTCTTCCACTTTACCTCCCCAGTACTTCGGTGAGCTTTTTTGGCCAGACGTCGTCAAACTAGTACTTACTGCGGTCATATTTCAGTGATGCGTCGATGCACGAGCGACGAACCGAACCTATTTTTGTGACTGTCACACGAAAATCTAGTCAACGAACCTAAAAGTGTGACATTTTGTTATTGAGTCTATTGAGTCTTTGACGCAAATTTCAATGAAAATTTATGCTACATACACGCTAATGCAGCTCAAACGCATCACATTGTTTATTCGCAAAGCGTCTGTGCTTGCCCCTACTGTGAGGAAACACGGGTGGTAACTGAGGCAACAAACTATGGGGTACATACCTGTAACCTGTGGACAACAAGCCAATAATGAAGCAATACAAATCCCGATCAGTTGGGAGGGCATAGCGACAACAGAAGTACATAGTGCGAATCCTTGAGTCGGGACTCGGGGTTGCAATGTTCTCGATTGCATCCGGAAAGCGGCTTGTAAAGAAGTTGTAGTAGATCTGAAGATGATCTTCAAGTTGCCGCAAGCATAAGGTAATGTTGATGTGATACTGCTATGCTTAGACGCGAACAAATGGATTCAATAGAGGTCTTGCATGTGCTGATCGAGCGAGTTCCTGTAGGTTCCTGTAACTGACTTATCTTATATAATTTCCCCTACTATATAAATACGTGACGTAGCTGACCAAATATATTCGAACGGTAATGAAAAGACTAAGAGTATGCGGTTAGTTATTTACGGCGCCAACAGATCATCGGACCTGAAGGGTGTAAAAATATGTAATATGTAGTAACAAACTTCCCATATATGCGCGAGTTTTCACATGTCAGAAGTTTTGTGCATTTTGCCGCGCTCCTCTACGGATGCAGACGTCCTATATAACCTAATATAAGCGCGCGCAGGTTTCCGCATATCAGAAGTTATGTACGTTGCCGCGTCCCTCCCGGCTCGATCTTAACTCAATTGTTACATACTTCATTTTACACGAAACAGTGCACTTTGGAAATTGTGCTAGTTCCCGGATCCTGGCTTGATAATCCGAGTCTTTATAAGACTTATGCCAGAACTCTACTCTAGTATTTCATTTCCTCTCAGTGACGCCGATCGATGCTGCACGAGAAGTTGCATGTACCCCGTGTTACCCGTCGTGCCATCGCCCGTGTCCTGTCTACTTTCCTATGCATACTTCTTGTGACAATCCATTCATTTTCCCAGCTTGGTGGATCGTCTGCTTTCCTCCTGCTGAGCTTGAAAGAGCTCGTTTTCTCCGTCCAGGAGGATCTGGCACAGCAGATTGAAATCACGGTTTTAAACGTCACAGGTGCACTGATAGGTATTGGCGTGTCTACCTTCGCCAAATACCTTGCAACTGTTCCACAGGAGGGATCAGTGATATCGCGTCTTATACCTGCTTTATTCCTTGTAATAATCAGCTTTTTCGGTTGGTTACCCATCATGCGACATAGAAGCTCAGCTAAACTCTTCTTGATGCAGCTGGCTGGGCGAAGAGCCGCCTTCCTCGTCTCCATTTGTCTGCGCGGATATCATGCTTTGTATCGATATTTCTATTGACAGAAAATATCGGTGTAAGCTCTGTATGTACGGTGCCTATTCCCTTTGCGTGTATTTATGATCATGTCATCCCAGGCCGTCCTATCGGACTCGGCCAGTTTTCTATGGATTACATTAACAGCTGCGGCCGTTTGCTTGTTTTCTAGCATGTTGATCTTGCATTGGTCCTCGACTCACCTTACTGAGGAAGTCGCGTCGACGTTGAGTATTCTCCGCCGATGTTTATCTATATACATGGATCATCCTTTTACACGTCCTTCCTCCCAGCAAATTGCTGATTTGAACGATCTGCATGTAAAATTGGTACATCGGTCTGTGTCACTGAACGAGATGTACTATCAGGCGGCCTTTGAACTTCGTATTGGACGTGTTGGCAGTGAGCTTCCCATGGACACGTGTATTCTCATGTGCTGATGTGCAAACAGTTAAATTCCTCAAACCTCTATTAGGCATAATCGAACATCTACGCCGCGAGTTATCTTGGGGGATGACTCCTAGGCCAATTGAAGACGAACGTTCCAAAACATCGCACGAATCTCCTCCCTTCGAGGGCTCAGCAATAGAGCTTGGCAAAAATATTCAGTCCTCATTTAAAGCGATCGAAGATTTGGTGATTGGTGCATATGCACACGCTTCCTTGTGGCAGAAGTCCTTGCGAGTAGAGAGAAATGCAGTTACCGCAGCTGCTATCAATCTCAATGTCGCATGGTGTGCTATGCAAAGCGAATTGCATGATGCTATCCATCAAGCGAGCGAGGAATCTGGCTCTGTCATACCTTCGCACCTCCATCCTCAATACCTATTGGCGACGTCGCTGCTACAGGCGAGTGGTCATATCTGGAAATTGCAATGAGCTGAATGGGCCTTTAATTGAGTCAGATGGCGTATGATACGAGCCATCTCCTGCAAGTAACTCAGAGAATTGCGGCACATCATGAAGCTTCTCCACTTCGCTTCTGGCTCCCGCGGTTGACATGGCAGTGGCTTGGTGTTGCGCCCCGAACTTTTATAATGGACGAGTATGGGGCGCATGTAGCTCAAGAGGTTATTGAAGCAGAGACAACTCTATCGCCTGAGGAAGTTCAACAAGGCATGGCCTCTGTTGATAGACAGGACGAGAAAATGGGTCAAGAGGTTTCAAATCCTCTTGCCCTCAGAAGAATTCCCACTGGCCCACGATTTTCGTTAAGATCCCTCCCAAGATACTTGCTGTGGACACTGCACCAGTTTTGGAACCATCCTATGACGCTTTGGCTTCGGCTAGAAACGTCGAAAATAATCCACAAAACGCAACATTCCAGTCATCTACGACATGCTGTGAAGAATGCTACAGGAGTGGCCATCCTAAGCACTCCCGCTTTTCTCCCTTCTAACTCAGCTGGTTCGTCTGTTAGCACCTCCTGAAATGAATTGCAATTAATCACGCGTCCACTGTTAGGTTTTCAGTGGTTTACGTGGATCCATGGCCAGTGGATGATTATTAGTTACGTGTGGGTCCTTGAAACTAATACAGGAGCGACCTGGCGCGTCTGTTATCTACGCCTAGTAAGTCCCAATGCGAAAGTTTGAATTGGTGCAATATTAAGGCATGTTACTATAGTCAGGGACGATTCTAGGAGCTATCTATGCCTATATCGTACGTCCTGCGAACCTTATTCTCAATTTCACGCGCTAACTACGCTTGCTTAGACATGGCTTATCTGCGGAAGGAATTCCGTTGGCCTAGTGATCATGGTCACGGTAAACGATTCCGACATATTGGCAGTACCTTCATCTCCTGACCATTACTATCAGTTATTTGATATACCGATGACCTGGCTTATCACGAAAAGTAGTATCCCATCATTGGGCGTCGTCGCGTAATTTATACTTTTGGCGCAGCTTACAATATACTAATCATCCTCTAGATCTATCACGCTCCCTCCTGTCGTACTGTCCCAGTACTGGATTCCAAATTCGGGTATTTCTACACAAGGTATTAATTTTCACTCATGGCGTGGATCCATTACTTAATATGTAGATCTGGCTTGGATGAGGGCTTTAATGATTGCTTTAGGTATTGTCGCCGCGTTAACAATGAATAGTTTCATCTTTCCTCGATATAGCCGGGTATGCCTATTTTATGCCTACTGAACCACAATGCTCATATCCATAAGGTATTGTTTCTGAACCACACCGGCAGGACGTTGGGTTTTCTCAGTCAACTGTATCTTCTCCTCGGACGGTATGTCGCCCCTAGTTTACGAGTCGACCTTGTGACTAAACCAATTCTAGGGGGCTGTTTCAGAACATATATGCATTTACCCCTTACGACAAACGAAAGACATTGAAGTTGGAACATGAAATTCGCAACGCGCTTCACCGATCCTCAGCGCTGCTAACTACTATGAATGATGAACTTAGTCTAGTACCGGTGAGCTAGAAATACCACTAGGTGTTTCTACCGTTTAGTTGTTCGCAGAAACCAACACCCCACTACCGTGCAGTTGTTCTCAAAATACAGAAGATCCTTGACTTGATGACTGGTCTTAGAAAGATCCGAGAACATATACCCCGCAAGGAGACCGTTGCGTCAGTCCTGAAAGAACGACGGGAATTCGTACGTACCAATAGACTTCACCTGCTGATTTGTGTCCCACGTCATTGTTAGATATCGTGTATCTGTCTTGCGCTGTTTGCGAGTGAACATGTCTTTCGAGCTCGACAACCTCTACCACAGTTCCTTCCATCTGCGCGTCAGGCCCTTGAGGCGCTCACTTCACAAATAGAGGCCTCGACACGACGAGCTATTGATGAAGATGTGTCATTCCAGGGTATTTCCCTGGCGTACTCTGTTGCAGAACGCGAAGTCATGAGTGATATGGTTGATACCATAGAGGAGTTATTAGAGATATGCCGCCAACTATTTGGTACGTCAGCGTGGCTGACCCAAACCTGGCCGGAAATGAATGTGGAAGAAGGATCTGGAACTCCAGTTGATGGATGGTTTAGTACCCTGGGACGCGCGTAAGCACGTCCAAATGGTCGTGTCGTGGTTGTTATTTTACAGGTATTGGTGGGTTTTACTATTTCATTTTGTTAGGGTTAGGTTCTATCTGTTGTATTTCATTGCACGGTAGACATACAGTACGCATAGATATGTAGAATGTAGAATGTAAACCAAGTCAGAATTGACGCGTCCGCGTTATTTGTTCTTGCCAAACAGAGGAATGTCATTTATCAAACGAACATCTTGTTTCGCTTCTGCACCAGCAAACTCAAGGATGCTCGCGTCTTCTGTTCCACTTTCCAATCACCCCAGCCACTCGGGTGTCCGTTCGTGCTATTATGCTATCCAGGCTACCATCGAGCTCGTCGCCACTTCCAGCCAAAAGATCCATTCCTAACGGGATGAATTCTAACCTAATGGATTGTCGACCTCGGGGAAAATAAACTTCTACTTGCACGGACCACAAGCTAAGCATAGCGGCTTTGCTTTGGAGTTGGGCATGTCTCCTTGTGGTGGTCTTCCATATGCACTTCACAAATTTGCCACCTTGCCACCTACTTCTACTGCAATGAATTCCTTTGTTACTGCCTTCATCGCCTCTTCGGAACGTGCTCGTATTCTATAACAGGGACAGCTCTACTCGTACATACGCACAGACCTTCGCATGTGCCGTCTCGGGACCCCTTTGTGAACGCGTCCGGACAACACGCACAGAAAGTTAAGCTTTCTCGTGTCCGATGCTGCCACGATTAAAGGGAAGGTGGCACCGGAAACGCGTCGGTCAATGCTATGGGCGGAGCTGCGAACCCAGAACGAGTGCTAGAGAGGCGTCGCGGGACTTAATTTGGCGACTATCAAAGGAACGAGCAGATCACGCACCGGTTCGTATTGCGTGGCGAGTGGTGTGTAGCCCGGATCACGTACAGGTCTCTACGGAGATCACTCTGTTCGGTGCCGCTCTTGGTTTACCAGTCATCTCATTGTGGACATTTGCCCTTCCTCCTCGTGGACCGTATCCGAGCAAGTCAACGTACATGATCCCCTTGGTCCGAGTCTTTCGACTCGTTTCTCGAGACGTGGGCTATCTCTGTATTGAGATAGTCCGCTTATCATCCCCGGCGTCTTTTGACTTGTTTTGCTCGCCGTGAGTGATGCTATTTCTCAGCTGTCCCTCTTTGGAGTGGAGCGAGAAATTATGCATTGGTACTCAAAAGCGCCGGCGCGCGCAGCAATCAGCCTGGCTTCGTGGTGACCTGCGACGTGGAACCTAGCCTGGAATGTACTTAGTTGCGAATGCGGTATGTACGGGAAAGCGCGTTACTAAAGACAGCTTCGGCTAGAGTGTTATGGACATCATGTCGCCGCCGTCCCTACAGATTCAGCTCTCCTACCCTACATGTCATGAGACATGCTATAGAGTTGACACATGCTGTTAGCTTGGTCCCATGCTTAAACACTTCTTTCGGAACTCGATTCATAGTGCGCCTGGCTGATGTCATTGAAGGCTCAGGTCGAGTTTGCGGCCATTTGCTCGATGCTGACTTACGCCAGCGTTATCATCGCCAAGACCCAATCTGTCGAGTATGCTCCTACTTTTTCGGCTGTCCTTCAATATACCTGGTCTGTTGTTCGTAACCATGTACGGCCCGCTCAACGAACCACTCGGGATCCCTATTCTCAGATTCAGCCGATCAATCCTGTCTTATTTTGTCCCTAATGATGGCTCGGTTCTCGCACCGTGAAGTTTACTGTCATGCAGCTTCATCATTGTTCCTTCGGGAATGATGATAGAGATTTATTCTCGAGTTTAGCTATGATAGGGGTACTTCGTGGTGCGCATGTTCCTTCCCAAGTGACCGGACTACGCACTGGGCAGGTGGGTCTGGCAGGGTCATGTCTATGACGGGTGAAGTGCTCGCTGGGAGCTCCGGCTGTTTTGGATTATCGCGACCGGTATGCGAACAAGGAGGCATCCGAGAAGTTGCTAGGCGCGCATTCCGGGCTGCGAGCGATGGCTGAGCAGTGACAGGCCTAGAGCTATTGGCTTAGCGACTTCTTCTGGACTGGAAGTGATTTCTGTGTCATGCATTGTGGAGATGGGTGATGGGTAGTGGATGAGTGTGGATGGATGGTCCAAGTCGTGCAAACGATGAGGATAGTCCAACAGGTGGTGGCTGGGTGGACAGGTGTGTACCGCCCTTCCTGCAAGGTTGGGATTGGTCTATAGCGGGGGAACTGTTTGCTTCCAAAGTGGATGAGCTCTGGTTCTTTGCGGGATCGCTGTAGATCGACGGCGGCGAGGGCGAGTGGCGAAGGCTGATAACCTTATGACCCACGGAGCCCAAGAATTTTTTCCAAATCCCGTCTTCGTGACGGAATTCTTTCCTTCCTGTTGTGTCGCTGCAGTTTGTTACTGGGTATGAATGTCCCCTTATTTATTCACATACCAAACGCCACTGATTCACTACCAATACAGCTGTCACGGCCGTAGGTTGTTCAAGTTATTGCCCAATTCCCTCGAGGTCCTTCTGTTGTAAACTCGCTGTATGCACGGTCAACTTTCGATGTCAATATATATCAGCTTTTATCATACCTGGACTAAAGTACTAAGACAGCAAGATGTTGCCGACACGACGATCTTGGACGACGACTAGCGGTTGGTTTCAAGCACGACCCTAGCAATTTGAATTTATGACACTAAGAATGGATAGTAGCCATCGCCACGATAGAAAGTTGTCAAATGCAGATAGAAATATATTAGACTGACGCAAAACGGCGCAATGTCGGGCAATCCGATGATACAAATCCGAGGCGACTCCGCTCTTAAATAAAGCTGACAGAATATGCGGAGTTGTAACGCATCCCACCAGACCTTCACTGTGGCTATCGCAGTGACAATTTGTGGATTTCATCATCATGGATGCGACCTGAAGGAAGTCGCTCTGGGGTAGGTGGTGTAACTGTTATGTGCATAACGGGGTAACCTTTGGTATAGGGACGACCAACAACCGTCGGACGGGAAGGGGAGATGAAGACTGTCGAGTCGTTGTTCAAACTCTCTTTGCTGCGATGAAATATCGAGAACTGTGGCGGGCGGGCAAGACGGTAGTTGTGGTTGTGTACAGACATGCTGACTTTGACGAGTAAGAGTATGCTGAAGATGGTGATCATCATCATGAAGACGAAGACGGCCAAGATGATGGCGTCTTGGAGTATGTAAAGCTGAGTTGCAGGATGTATTTGATGTGCGAGTACTTACGAGTAGTGACGGCGGACATGGATGAGCAGCAGTAGTCACGAGTGGTAACATTGGAGGAGAGGGGCTGGCCCCGATACGTTATTGACGTTTATTTGTAAGCGTGGGTGGTGCTGGCAGTGAACTCGTTCAGTGTTGTCACAGAATATCTGCTTTTAATTATTTCTGGATACCCTTTCTCTCCATCTTTGGGCTCAGCCCAGCAGCGTTTTAACAAAAAATGGACACCTTCTTTGGTAGAAAGAAACCACGACCACGCCAGTCGTCACTCTCCGGTCGCGATCTCTCTGAGCATTCTGTTCCCTATGATAAACTTGCTCCTGCCCCTCGAGCCCCCATGCCTGTTGGCACAGTCTCTCAAGGTCTGCGTGGAACTTCAGTCATCTCAGCCCCACTCACTAACCCCACCCTCACTCACGATGGAACTGAGTTCAACTACAACACCTTCGCTGCTTACCACCGCAACAGAATGGACCGGGACCGGGCAAACACAGTCACTTCTAGCTCCAGGCCAGAGTCGAGTTTCAGCGTTGCAGATTCCTCCACCCTTTATAACGAATCTGCATTCACTACTCCCACCAAGCGTCCCAAGACTCCCACTCATAAACTTCGTAAGAGCGAAGCATCTGGTACATCTGGCAGGCGTAGTCCAAATGGTTCTGAATACGGCTCAACTCCTTTCCCAAGTTCACCAGTTGCATCTCTCCGACCTGGCACTGGCACGCCACTTTCGGCAGATTCAGAGCGCACCACTCGCTTCTCTAGTTCCGACACTCACTCTAGTCATCTATCCCACTTCTTCCATAAGCCTCATTCAGCTCAGGAAGAGTTCATTTTACCTCGGCCGGAACGAGACGAAGATGTTGAAGCTCTCTTCAAACACGTATCAATGACTCGCGACCTCCCCCCAGTCAACAATCTCACTATCGAGCAGAAATGGCAGCTGGTGTATGGAGCGGAAAATTTGCGATGGCAGGAAGAAAGGAATCGAGAAGAACATGCTCGGAAGCAGGGCGATTCAAGTGCAATCGGCTCGCTTGGAGAGGGAACGCCAGACTATTATATTAGGAAGTTTCTCGACAACACAATCACCCCAAAGCAGGCATCGAGTGTCTGGGTATCTTTGAAGAGTCATGAAACGAGGTGAGTCGTGGCTGGTCTTTCCGCTGTAATTGTTCATAACCTTGGTATGTTAAGCTGGCTCGAGCGCTTCATTGAGCTCCAGGGCACCTCTGTATTGGCTCAGGCGCTAATGCACATAAGCCGCAAGGGAAAGAGGTAACACCGCTCTGTATAAACCCAACATGACTTCACTAAAGCTCCGTTTAGGACCCAGTCTGACATTTCCCTTGAGAATGAGATTGCCAAGTGCTTGAAGATAATTTTTAATAACACTGTGTGTTTCCTTTCTGCTCGTTCATCAAGTTCGTTGACCTCAGATTATCGCGGGTGCTTTAGTCCAGAGTACGCGAGGCCATAAGACTCAATGGCATCGTCACTCAAATAGCATCTTCTCTTAATTCACCGCATCTCCCGACCCGCAAATTGATTTGCGAAGTGCTCCTCTCCATGATCTACATCAGTAAAGACGCCCTTGCATTAGTATTTCCAGCTCTAGACAACCTTAGTCGATCTAATGAGGACAAAAACGACCCAACCGAACGCAACGTACCCGGGTATTATGATTATTGGTTTAAGTCTCTTGAGATCGCGCTCCTGGGCAGGGGAAAGATGGGTAGTCTGGTGGGCGCTAGTGAAGAAGTGCGCAAAGGCAGTGGACATGACAGTTCCCTCCAAGAGTATGCGGTAAGTTCTCTTTACTGACGTCCTGGCCAGATAATTAACGTGTACCTAGTTAACCAATGTTTTCGTGATCGCTCGCATCATGGACACGATAGAGGATTTCGAGATAAGATTATACCACCGTTCGCTAATGGACTCTGCTGGTCTCCATCGCATCATTGCTCTATGTCATGAAATTGGAACAGAACCTATGGAAGCACAGCTCGAGCTACTGCAGTCCATACTGGAGGAAGACGAGCAGCAATTGCGGAAGCGGTACGATGAAGAAATACTTCGCGACCTCCGCAGCGCCGAAGACATCTGGAACACCATTCGCCGCGTAACAGAGCATACGGATGCCAATGAGTATTTCCTCTCTATGATGCGACACCTGCTACTCATCCGAGAGGACAGTCCTGATATGGTGGGTTACTATCGACTTATGGACTCATTGGTCAGGGACGTGGTCATGGATCGTAAACTTGCCACCGCAGAGAGGAGACTTGGGCACTCTGTTCAGCGGCTTATTGGTCAGTTAAACGATGCTCAGCGGTATCAGGCAGCCATTCAAGAGGCCGCGGAGGCTCGCTCTCAGGCTCTAAGTCTAAAGCTCGAGAAGGAGGCCATTGAAGAGGAAATGTTACAAGGTTCGGAGGGTCTCGTTGGCAATCTCAAGGCGCAGGTCGCTCTCCTGGAACAGAAGCTTAACTCCGCCCGAGAAACTACCAAACGTCTCCAAGGACAACTCGAGACGCAGAAAGCCGGATATGAAGAGCAAATCGCTCAACTAGAAGCTCAAATCATGGAACTCTTCAGAATGCTGAGGGAAGTCGGGAAGGGCTACGAGAAGATCCTTGACTCCGGCTCTGGGACTATGGATAGGAAAGCCCTGATAGAAAATCTGAACAAATATCTGGAGCGGTCCAAAACTATTAGCATCCTCGAGGGGCGCGGCAAGAAGAAGAAGGGTGACAAGCTCGAAGACGGCGAGGACGATGGAGATGATTTATCGGATGATGCCACCCCTCGGAAGTCCGACATCAAGCGGGGCACCAACAGTTCAAGAGGTCGATCCAAACTATCTAAGTCTGCCCGGATATCTGGAGTTTCTAATGCCCACGAGTCGCAATTCATGGATGCTGACGAGGCGGACGAAAGAGAACAAATCAATCATCAACTTGTGGCGAATGCCAAATTTGTATGATCTTTTCATTAATCACGATTGTAAATGCTCATTGGTGCACCATAGTTATCACCTGAAGATGGTGCTGTCGCTAGTCCTCGGAGTATTAGAGGCTCACCTAGGCGTAATAACCGCGCGATACTAGGCGATGGCACACCATTGCTACCTCGTTCACATCACACCAATAATTCTCTCACAGCTCGACACGACAACACTCTTGATTACAGTGATTACGAGCCATCTATGCGTGAAGAGCATGATGTAGAAAGCGACTTTGGTCAATCTACGCGCAGTGGATTCACTGCCTTGACAGATGATACCCAACCCACTTCTGTTAGCTCGAATGGCTCATTAGAGGCGTCCCGTGGACCCACTCCTGGGTCATTCACTGAACAGCTTGTGAAGAAATTGCAATCTCGGGGACGTATCTCATCTGTCTCGGAGGGTAGTCCAACACCTCAGCTTTCTCCTCTTCCCATGGAGTCAAACTCGACAGAAGCACCTCCACCACCCCCGCCACCTCCACCTCCACCACCACCACCGCCACCGCCGCCACCACCAGTACCGCCGAAGGACGACGACGAATCAGCTCCGCTGCCTCCTCCTCCCCCTCCTCCCCCTCCACCCCCACCGCCTCCTGGGTATCTCCCTCCTCTTCCAACCTTCTCCTCCGCCCCGCCTCCCCCACCGCCACCGCCTCCACCCTCCTTCCTTCGGGCTATTGCTTCTGCCCCAAATTCTGCGTCCAGTTCAGCTCGAGCATCTATGCTTCTTGGTGCAAACCTAAACGTGCTACTTTCCGCTCGCAAAGATATGCCGTTTACACCTGGTTCCAAGATGAAGCAACTGCAATGGGACAAACTCCCGCATCAGCAAGTTGGCAAGACGCTTTGGAAAGACGAAGAGCCCGAGAAAGAGAAGGAAATGCTTGCGAAACTACAATCCGAACGAGTGTGGATGGAAATGGAGGAGGATTTCAAGGCCAAGCAATTAATGATTAATCTCATGGGTGCGTTTCGCCCTCTGTATTCTTTTTCGTGGAGTTGACCCCTCCGAAAAAAAGCTCGACAGAGGCAAGCCGAGTTGAAGAGTGTTCTTGACCCACAGACCAAGAAGCGAGTTGGTGAATACTCGGAATAGCGGAATTTCATGGATGTGCTACTTACCATCATCTCCTTCAGAAATCCTTATCCAGCGGGTGAAGAAGATGGAGCCTGAGGAAATTGCTCGCCGCATAAAACAATTCGACCAGGAGATGTGCACTGAAAATTTCTTGAGCGAGCTCAAAGGCGTCCTTCCCACTCCAGAACAGGTGAGATACCCACCTTTTTTTTTCGACTCCGGCTAAGCCAGTTTTAGGTTGGCAAACTTAATGTTTATCGCAACGCTGAGCCCGAAGAACTGGCTGGATTGCACCCTTCCGACAGACTCATGGTTAAACTCATCCAGATCGACCGTCTTGGCCCGCGGCTAGAGGGGATGCTTTACAAGTGTAAGTTCGACGAGCAATGGCTGCTTCTAGATGACGTATGTGGTTATTTCGGTGGGCGGGGTAAAGATAACACACTCATTACCATCACATAGGGCGCAAGAAAAGTGGGCGAAGCAGGAGAGTCCTTGCTGCATGCCAGTCACTTTAGGGAAGTTTTGAATGTAGGTCCTCAGTAAAGGGCGCTATTTTTTGATTTAAAATGCAATCTGCAGCTCATCCTCATGATCGGCAACTACATGAATGGCACTGGTATTAAGGGAGGCGCCTTTGGTTTCAGAGTGAGCAGTATCAACAAGGTAGACCTGCTCTCCCTCTGTCTTGTCGATCTGGCTAAACCTCAGTTCAGCTTGTTGACACTAAATCCGTCAACAATACTACACTTCTTCACTTCCTTGAGCGAACAATTCATAAACATTTTCCAGGCATGGAAGAGTTTTTAGACGAGCTCGCCAAACCCGCAGAGGCATACCGAGGTTTGTGTCCGCTCTGTACGAAGCGTCGTATTTGTTGACACAGCCCACTTCAGTGAACACCCAAGATATTCGAAAGGACCTTGGCGAACTTCGAGATGGTTTGAAACGTATTCGTCAGGAGCTCAACGACTATTACACCGATCTATCGCTAGGAGATGGGTTTAGTAATCAAATGTGGACCTTCGTCGGAAAGGCGACGTCTAGGCTAGAGTATCTCGTCGACGATGTAAACCATGCCGACACCACTTTCACGGAGGTGGTCAAGTACTTTGGCGAGGATGAGAAGAACATGACGTCAACTGAATTCTTCGCGGTTTTCAAAACTTTCGTCACCTCTTACAAGGTCAGTGGCCCCAGCACATTAGCACGACAACGTGACTTAGCACGTTTTACAGAAATGTAAGACTGAAAACCAAACCGCTGCTGAGGAAAGGGCTGCGGTCGAGAAGCGGAAACAAGCTATGGCAGAGTCCAGGCAACTGCGCCAGAATGCCAAGAATGCTGGCCCACGAGAAGAAGATGACGCAGTTCTGGACAATCTATTGGAGAAGCTGCGCAGTGGGGACACAGTCACACGTCGTACAAGAAGAGCTCGTCCGAAACCGGACAATAAACCTCTTGTACCTCCACTCGACACTACTCTTTCACTCAATACTACTGCTCCACTCGACACAGTTGATGTCGCACGAGGTATGCTAGCTGCATTACAACGTGATGGCTTCGGGACGTCGATCCCCTCCTCGCCTACCATCTCTTCTGCACCACGACGGCGGACGCGGAGAAAGACTGACCTTGATTCTCAATCTGACCTTCTATCCGTGGTAAGCTTGCCACATACACCCAGCAGCCCAGACATACCAGCGGACTTGAATTCTTCCACGGACGTGTCATGATATATCTATTTAGTGCTTAGATATTTCTCCATATGTATTGTATCTGCCTGCAACCTCCATTTACACACTTTGGATATTTTCTTTATGTATATACCACTGTATCTATTTGCAGTAGTTCTCGCTCACCCACACTTTTAGACTACTGGAGTTTCGTTTGTCGGATGCGATTAGAATTGGACAAACTTTCGCTCAGGACTCAAGTTTCCCGAATGAAGCGTTCCTCCGAGGGCCTCGGTATTGACCCCTGATACAAGGGACGACTTTCATTCTATCAATGAGACCTGCGTTTGTGGCCTTTCCTCGTCAAACACGTATGCCACGATCAGCACTATCACTCGCGCCAAATGCAACGTTCTACACGCTTAGTAGTTAGATATCGCGAGAGACTTTATCAACCCAAATTCAACTAGCTGACAATACAACATCGTTGTATGATCTAGCTCAATGTCCAATCCTGTCCAATCTTTCTAACACTTCTGCAAAATTTTAAACCAAGAAAACACGAGACGTGGCTATGAGCCATAAAGCCGTCTGGAGAGTGCGCGTGCGCGATGATTTTAGCTCCGTAGAGCTCGAGAACGGTAATGATGAAAGAGATCCAGGCGAGGTATTCGACACGAATGGCTTGGGAGTTGGACTCGGTATCGAACTTGGCTAATGCTCGCCGCATCCACCCCTGAAAATACATAATTTTGGGTGTGCGCGTGCGCGATAACGTGCATTCCATACGGTTGAGTCTGGAGCGGTGTCTCGGCCAGTAGAAAGGAGGGGCCCGGAGTAATTGACTCGAACTTGCAGTGGAATATGTAGTTGAGAGTAATCGCGATTACAGGGACTCGCTGGCGCAGTGCGAGGCATGTCTTGATATGAAAATTAACCTCCGAGTATGAGACGGCGAAGAGAGTGATGATGGAATCGGCTTCTACTCCTCAGAGAGTGCAGAGCGAAGGCCCATCGCTTCCATCTTGGCGGCCCAACCATCCACGAGACCTGCTTGCATGGCGAGCAGTAAATCCTCCATTTCCTCAAGGCAACCTGCTTAAAATCAATAAAGTGTTCGCATTTCAGGGGAACTGGCTCACCGATGATGTTCGCATCATCTAATATGGACTTCTCAGCATGCACCACAAGGTGAGAAGGTTCAGGAGTCTTTACTCGGTTGACAGGACGCGGCGGCAGCAAGGGGAGTTCACGCCGAATAGATGCAAGGGGAACTTTCTGATGGCATAGATCACGACATGGCTTGAATTGAGATCTGCGGATATGACCTGTGCCAGTGCGTGAGGGGGTACACAATACGGACGACTTGAGAGGGGCGCCGGACTGCGGAGGCAAAATGTTCTCTTCCATTGCCCTCCGAACCGTCTTAATAACGGGATTGCTGCCCTTAGTAACAGGCCGTTCTCCTTTCGCCAGCTTTTTCTGGTCAGCCTTGCCAGTAATTTTCCTCGTTGGCGGTTGACGCGTACTCGCACATGTCCGAAGCCGCTCTGCTTTCGGTGGTGCCGTTCGAGACGACAGCCTGACAGTAACGGCGGACGTGGGATTGATTGAGCGAATCTTCGTGGTGACGGGATTACGCTTGGGATCGGAAGGACAGTTGACAGACTTTGGAGCTGACTTAGGACCACGCCATGGTCCTGAATGCCAAGGGGCGCGCAGTGCGCCTTGGCGAACAGGGGATACGACAGGCCGACAGCTATATGGTACTTCAGGCGACTGCGAAATAGCAGCGCCTTGTGCTCTGACAACGGAGAATGGAGCGATGACCCTGTATAGTAGTATGTGAGACACGTCGTCGGGAGTGGAAATCATTGAGACGAACCTCTCCTCGATGCCACTGGCAGGCAAAAGGGCCTTGTATGCTTGAAGAATTTTTTTCCCGGTTGCCTTTACGTCTTCATCGACATCTAGGGAAGCTAACTCGATGACATTTTCGATATAACGGCCACGAGTACCATCGGGGTGGCTGGAGTAGCTCACACCAGCCAGGACGCCCTCTGCAGCTGCTAAGCGGAGTAACAATGACTTTGAATACATCGATTCCGCGAGGTACGGCAGAATTGACGGGCACTGGGTGTGTTTAACTACTGCGAGAATGCATGCCTTGGCTCGGCTGGCGAACATCTTGCTGGTCTGGGCGCAAAGCCCGATGAGAGTCGGCATGAAAACTTGGACAAGGGATTCAAATGTGGGGCCCAAATCCGCAGAGAGGACAGTGATGAATTCGACAGCAGAACGCGAGAGCCTAGTGCGCTCCGAATTCATAGCTGTGATGATCGACTTGGACAGCGAGCGAATGCCGGTGACCATGTCTGCGGTGAGTTTGCATCCTCCGCTCTTGCAACATTCAGTGAGCTGGATGATGCCTTGCTCGATGATATTCCAAGAATTCCCTGTCTCTTTGATAGACACCTTGCGACGAACGATTTCGATTTCTGCCTTCAGACTTGATGGAGAATAACACTGAAAGGAAAGTCAGAGAGCTGCAACGATATGATGGTGTGTCCTTACTACTCTGGAAGGCATGTTTAAGAGATTTTAAACGAAGATGTTTTTATTTCGATGATGATGTGTTGTACGGTTGGGTGTTTGAAACAAGGGAAGGAATAGGGATAGGGGACTCTTTTCTACGTCCCAAAGACCAGCCCGAACTGAAATAAAATCGATCCGTGCTTTACTTCTAGAAATCAAGTGGAACTGAATAAAACTGATCGTATATATACGCTGGCGGCCAGTGGCCAGATCTGAGACCCCCATATTGATACTTGCACTGGCGGGAAGTGGTATGGAGGTCGGAGCTCTGGAGAGGTGCCTCCATGATGTGGAGTCAATCGTCCAAGGTTCAGGGCTTACATAATAGCCATTGATACATAGTTCCGTCCCAAAGTTGAAATGAGATCAGTTCTCTGCAGGTGAGTAGTGATCATGGTCTGTGGGTCTGACTGATAAGGCAATTCCAAAAATGGAATTCATTGCTTTCAAGATCTGCCTGCCGTCCTGTCAGTTATCCTCGCTGCTCGGTGCTGCCACTTCCCTACCCGCTCCTCCGCTTTTGTGAAATAGCTCGATGACTGGGCGGACGGATGACTCTTCTAGTACTTATAATCCTAGCATGATACCATAGTTTATCAAGACCACTTTACATCTTTGAGCGATCGAGTTTGCTTTACCTCCATATTGAACAAACCCGGAGTCCGAAGGCCAGTCACATCTTATGGCGGCTTACCCTATCAAGAGAACCGTGCCACTTATGTAGCTTTTGGCGCTGCTTGTGGACAAATCATATGAGTCATAAATTATAGTGTACGAAGAGATATCCAATCGAAGTTAAGATCGTCTTAAAGCACCATAACCACTAACTTCCGAACCTTTCCCTTGCCTATAGAAGATGCAGATAAGTACAAGGGCACCGCATCTTTCGTCGATTTTGCGCAGAAAGTGGATTATACTCACCGCATCCTGTGCCATGTGCACATAACCGGCGTAACCATCGGTATACTTGCCCAGCTCCTTGCCTTTGCTCGCACCTAAACCTACCCCCTGTGCATAAATGTTTGTTTGGCTAGAGTAGCGAGTTTTAGCAAGCGACAAGGTAAAAAAAATAAGCCGTGCATACATTGGGTCCACTCTGCCTTCGCCAGCAGTGCCCAACCCAGAACCCTCCTTCCACCCCATCATTTTTAGTAGTTTATTACCAACGTTCGCATCATCCTGTCCAGGATTAACAACTGGAGGAGGTGAAGGGGGAGGAGGCGGTCCTTCAGCATGTCGTCTCTTCTTGCCGATTGTACTGGTCGTACTGTCGGGTAAAGGTACATCAGGCTGGTTATGCATGATACGTCGCTCTGATGCTCGATCGCGATATTTGGGCTGTTCGGGAGCCTTGTCGCCAGCTTGACGAGCCGCTACAGCTTTTTGCCTTGCGATATCTCGAAGATTAGCATCCTTGAAGTTTTTCTGTATAATTGACATTGCAATTTGAGAAATCGTCAGCTTATCCCGAGAATACTTCATTGACAGATGGAGTAGCGAGCCTTATGAAGATCGGAGTCCTTATTATGACGCTTCAATTGTTCAAGGCCCTTGAATTGTCGAGCACAAAGCAAGCATGTAAATGCAGAGGTGTCAGAGAACTCAAACTCGATTTCGACTGGTTGCGGAGAAGGCGCCCTGGACGGTACTCTTGTGGTCACGGCTGGAGTCACGGCAGGCGGCGGATTGGCCTGTGGAACCTGAATGATCAGCCTCAGCCGCCTGTTCCTCGTATTACAACTTGCAAACCTGTGCATGGGCATTCGGGTCATCCTTGAGTTCTTCTTGGACCTGATTCCATTTCTGGATATTGCTGACGGTCTAACACACGGTCAGGATAACACAATTCTGAGGCAAGATACCCGAAAAAAAAAACAGACCTTCTTGCTTGCGATGAGTGGAGCAACCATTTTCGATGCAGTGGCTGCCACAAGAACCAACGTCAACCCATATACTCGATAATGGTTGAGAACTAATTGAGAAACCTTTATTATCTTCTGCGGAAGTTGCGAGATCAGCATCATCTTCCTCAGCGGCGAAGTCCTCTGCGGAGAACCCAAGCGATAGCTGCGCCGGAGCCTTTGCCGTCGACAAGGAAGTGGTGGGCTTGCTTCCAAGAGTAGCTTTGCTAAAATTGAGCGTGACGGGTTTATCCGATATAGGCAATACTGAGGGTGCAGGAGGTTTGTTCGAAGTATCATCTATCTCCCATAGTGTTAGTTTGTGAGAGAAAACAGGGCTCCAATACCGCACCTTTCTTCTTCTTTTCCTTCTTCTCCTTGATAGGTCCAGTCGACTGAACTTGGGGTTGAGGTGCTTCCACTTTGAACTCCAAAACAGCAACCATGGAAGAGTCGTCCCAATACTTTACAAATGCACCCTCAACTCCACCCAAACTAATGGACGATGGGATTGCAGTTTCATCGCGTAGCATATGATCAACTTGCTGAAATGAGTATTGATGAGCAAAAGAGGCGGCGACAGGCTTGTCGGAAATTCGAAAGCCTGAAGGGTGAATCTGAGGGGACATGGTGGCAGCCAGCACTGAAGCCGCAGACTGTGGAGGAAAGTGGGATCAGAAACTATTGCTGTATCACTCCTCCTCGCGTTACCTGAGCGTCGATAAATTCGACGAATGCAAATCCGAAGCTGGCCAACGTAACCCTATCTTTAATGAGGATAATTCGTTTCATCCCTTTAGCTCCGCTTTGCCCGGGTCCTGCTGAATTCATCATGGCCTGAGCAATCGCTTGCGGCCCCGACAACGGATCTAGACCACGGAACAACAGCACGGGCCCTTGGGTATTGCCAATGTCACGCGTGCCATCGTTCATGTTCTGGCGGCCACGAGCTTTATCGGGCAAAGCACTTTGCGAGTAGTCGATCTTGACCCGTCGACCATTATGTGGAACGCCGGTCTCAAGCGCCTTGTAGAATGCAGCAGTCGCTGAAGCGCCGTGCGAAGCGGGTGGGGGCACTTGAACAAATGGAAAAAGCGGATCCACAAATGCACGGGCATGTTCAACACTCGGGAACTGGGCAAAACCGAAGCCCTTTGAGACACCTTCAAAAATTCAATGGCCACAAACGTCAATGTACGGCATAAATATGAATACGAATGGGCAAGTGCCTGTTGATCTGTCTCTTATGATGGTGACCGTTTCAATGTTGCACCCATTGTTGGACAGGTATGCCTGCAGCTAAAGTATATCACAGATTCAGCTCGGTACTCAAAAATATGTAAAGTGTGTCGACAAACATCCGCCTCAGAAAAGTCAGGATCCAAGCCCAAGAAGATGACGTGGGGGCTGGGTTCGCTAGGGACCAGTCGCTTTTTGCCTTGAAAACCCTTCTGCTGGCGGTCGTCGTGAGAATAATCTTGTGGGTAGTCCTGTGTCCTGCCCTGAGGATGTTGGTTGTAGGAGGCCTCGTAGCCGGGTTCTTCGTACGCATGGCTTGCATCATAACCCTAATAGATGCGAATAAGAGGAAGAGAACGGGTTGGCAGGAAGACCACGCACGCCGTTGTTGAATTTCCTACGCTTTCCATCTCCGTAGGAATCGTTATCCCTTCCTCTCCCTCCTCGGTCAGTAAACCATGCCCCACTGTCGCCCCAGTTATCCTTTCCTTTATCCCAGTCACGATTATAAGCCATAACGATGACACAGATGCTAAAAGATGATGAAAGTCAGGAAGTAGAAGTGATTCCCGTTACCTTGAGGCTATTTGGACACAAAATGTGAGCAATCAAAACAACGTCAAATACACGTGATTGGCAGTGCTCGGAATAAGTGCTATCGTCAATGTGTTTTTTATCAATTATCAGACTTCCACTTTCGACATCCACAACTAACCTGGTAGTGTATTGGATAACCCGCCTGTCATGCTTGAAACATGGCTGCGGGAGAGCAGGATTGACAAGCGATCAAATAGTACATGTGGCTGTCATGCTTGAAACATAGCTGCGGCACAGCGGGTTCGACTCCAAGAGACTTCTTTTTTATAAGCTCAACTAATGTGTTTTTTGAATCGAATTATGTATCAGACTTCCACTTTCGACATCAAACAACTATCCGGTAGTATATTTGATAACTCCGCCTATCATGCTTGAAACATGACTACGGGACAATTGGGTTCGACGACTCGCCTAAGAGACTGTTTTTGGTAAGCTCAGTCAATTTGTTCTTTGTTTCGAATTATAGCTCTTCCATTTTAATCGTTGAAAACTCTATGGTAGTATATCCCAGTAGTACACCCGCATGTAATGCTTGAAACATGGCTGCGGCACAGTGGGGTTCGACTTGCTGCCAGTCAACGTGTTTTTGTAACGAATTATTAGACTTCCATTTTCAACCTTGACAACCTTCCGGTAGTATATCGGACAGTACACCAGGATTTGTTCTTCGTATCAAATTATCATTCTTCCATCTTCACCATTGGCTTGTCTGGTAGCATATTGGATAGTACAGCTGGCTGTCATGCTTGAAACATGGCTGCGGGACAGCGGGGTTCAACTCGCATAGACTTTTTTTTATAAGCTCAGCCAATTTGTATTTTGTAATGAATTATCAGACCATTTTCAACACTACCGACTTCTGCGGTGGTATACTATCGGATGGCACTAACTGTGTGGTAGTGTATCGCATAGTATATCATTTTCACCTTCACAAGCGATCGGATAGTACACCCGCCTGTCATACTCGAAACATGGCTGCGGGGTCGACTCCTCGCCTAAGAGACTTTTTTCTGATAAGCTCAACCAATTTGTTTTTGTTCAAATTATCGCACTAGCACCTGTCAACAAAGTACATGCTGTTTCCGATTGCTTATGGCGACACTATTCCTTTGCATGAACATAATCAACCAATAGAACGAGCTGGCTGGGCTTGTCAAAAAATGGAAGAGAGATAATGCGAGACAAAGAATAAACTGGCCGAGCTTATCAAAAAGGAGTCTCTTAGGCGAGGAGTCGAACCCCAGTGTCCCGCAGCATGTTTCAAGCATGATAAGCAGGGTTATCAAATATACTACAGGATAGTGTTTGATGTCGAAAGTGGAAGTCTGACAATTCGATTCAAAAAAACACATTATTTCAAGTATGACAGGCGGGTGTACTATCCGATCGCTTGTGAAGGTGAAAATGGAAGAACGATAATTCGATACAAAGAATAAATTGGTTAAGCTTCTCAAAAAGACTCTTTTAGGCAGAGAGCCGAACCCAGCGCTCCCATGGCCATGTTTCTAGCATGACAGAAGGGTATACTATGCGATACACTATCACACAGTTAGTGCCATCCGATAGTATACCACCGCAGAAGTCAGTAGTGTTGAAAATGGAAGTCTGATAATTCATTACAAAATACAAATTGGCTGAGCTTATAAAAAAAAGTCTATGCGAGTTGAACCCCGCTGTCCCGCAGCCATGTTTCAAGCATGACAGGCGGGTTATCCAATGAACTACCAGGTAGTTGTGGATATCGAAAGTGGAAGTCTGATAATTCGATTCAAAAAACACATTGGCTGAGCTTATAAAACAAGAAGTCTCCCGAAGTCATGTTTCAAGCATGACAATCGAGGAGTCGAACGCCGTTCTCCCTCAGCCACGTTTCAATCATGACTAGCGGGAGTACTTATCCGATACACTACCAGATAGTTGTCCATGGTGAAAATGGAAGCATGATAATTCGAGACAAAAAACAAATTTACTGAGCTTGTGAAAAAAATCTCCCAAAGTCATGTTTCCAGCATGACAAGCGGGGAGTCAAACACCGCTTTCCCTCAGCCATGTTTCAAGCACGGCGGGCGGGAGTATTTATCCGATATACTACCAGGTAGTTGTCGATATTGAAAATGGAAGTATGATAATCCAAAATACCAAAATCAAATTTGCTGACCTTATCAAAAAAAAAAAGTCTCTAAGGCGGGTCAAAAATGCTCTATAAGGAGCACGACAATGCGATGCGCAGACGCAGACGATGAGAAAGAAGTGGAGTAGTACCAATCAGTTCGGAAATACTCAGACCCGCCAGCGTTTGGAGTTTATAGAGATAACTTTTAGGGCCCGATCTGCTGCACCGTTTTCGAAAACGGCACCTGCCAAATTTCAGCCACAGTTTTCGAAAACGGCCGTTTTTCAAATTCCGGCCCAAAAGCGGCACGGTGCCGTTTTCGAAAACGGTGCAGCAGATCGGGCCCACCTTACCAACAAACAAGTCACAACAGGCCTGCATCAACTACCACCATGGCCGCACCCAGTGAGCAGTCAATTCAAGAATGTTTAGAAAGATGCTGACGACCTTCAACGACTCAAGGCTTCTTGAAAGTTGGTCCGTATTTTTTTAACTTGGAACGCACTCTAATACGTCCTTTAGCTCGATCCCGCAATCGAACGATGGAACCGTATGGTCAGTCGGGTTCAACCACCTGCCTCTCGTCTTCCTAATATTTTATTGTTTCTAGCGTGAAGATGCTTACAAGCACTTCAGATTTACTCCGCGGACAACTCGGGTTGCGATGTATGGGTTCGTACTTGCCCCCGGAGCGATCTATTACCTGGCAAGTCAAACACACGTACGTTGTTTTTACATCTATTGTGCTTTGCTCATGATTATTGCAGTTGAAATGGGGTTGGGCGGGAAAGCAAAAAGGGGAGGCATTGGTGCGGTCGTGATTATGCCTAGAAACTCGACCCTACATCCCGCATCCTTTGTCTAGTGTATACTGTGACATGAAGGCCTCCATGCAAACTATTGAGCGCTCGCCATGGTTTATTTGTTTACATCCGAGGCCAGCGTGGTTCAGAATCTCTTGCATAACTCTATAGCTACCATGCAACCACCGCCTATAACCGCGCTGAGCAGCGCATGCGCGGGAGCTCGCTGAGAATGATGCACAACAGCTGTATCTAAGTGTTCCAATTCGTCATCTCTAAATTCCTTGATAACTTCCTTCAAAAGTGGGATGCTTGGGTGGGACGACGGTAACGACTCAAAGTCTCTCAGTTGGCTGCAATTCCTGGAGCGTAAGACTTCTGACATAACGCCGAGAAAATGAGAACAAACTCGTCATAATGCTCGCCTATGACCGTCTCCACTGCTTCGGTACAAGCCATAGCTGCTTCTTTGCCCATAAGAGCCGTCGCAGCCCCGAGTGCAAAACCTGCAGCTTTGGCAGCGTCGGTCAATATTGTTGGTCGTATCTGGTGCTGTAGCTGCAGTTTATCCATAACTTCCAAATGTCGTTTCTCCTGGTCCCACATTTGCTTCACCATATTAAATTGATTGAAGAGTGCTTAAATTGCTGTTGCAAGATACTCACCTGAATGAGCGGCCCAACTCGCGAATCGCGGCCGAGGACAGCGAATTGTCCTCGATAAATCCAATTCGCCGCAATCTCACCAGCCTGGTCAACGCGCAGAGCGTTATCGAGAATTTCCCGTTGCTCTGTGGAAATGTCCGGAGAGGTAGACACCTCCGGGTCCTGGTTTTTGGACGGGTCGGTGTAGACAGTGGATGCTCTCATTGCTCTGCATGTGATGGATCTTGTCAAGGGCCGGAAGGTCTTCGCAGCCTGAAAACGGCACCCTGCCAACATGTCAGCGATTGCAGGTCGGTCGCAGGTATCGATACCACTTGAAGCAGAGTAAATTTGTACTGGTGGACGGTGGGAATGACCAGAAAGGAAAATCGTATCAAAGTTGATCTTTGCCTTTTACCGTCAATTTAGCCGCTCAGTCTTTGATATCCTCGTTTGTTGTGATCTCGCACAATATGACTTCTACGTACGTGTTATTCGATTATGGCGACCGTGTATCAACACGTTGCCATACAGATTTACACCTTCCCAAGCGGTTGATATGTCCAAGGAGAAAGACTGGCCCGTGAACCTCGGTATGTTCATTCATGGTCCATCTTGAAACATACCAAGCGTGTAAGCATAGGAATGCTTGACTGGGATACCACGAGCATTGTATTCACAAAGCGTAGCCTGGTCGAGTTTCTGAAGTAATTGACCTTCCAAATATTTCCGATACCCGCTTGGCTCAGCATGTCCAGGTATACAGGGACCACCGTCGACCCCGGCTTTAGCAACATTCAGAAGCTACCTAGTAAATTAATGGAATATCACTCCTCTCGACGAGAAGTGCTCACTTGATTCACAGGATACGCCAAGTTTGGCAAGTTAACCACTGGAAAGGAACCAGATGGTGATTTTGGCGTTATGACCTGTCTGGTTATTTGTCTTAACAGTTCAATAGCGATTGTCACAGATCTTGTTGTTCCTTCATCAACTGGTAACGGCCGACTTCTTGCAGAAGAATTCACGGACGATGCATTGTCTACTGCACCTCCGCCACCAACCACGACAGAGGTGCAGTAGCATTCTGGCGCTCCTTTTTTTAACCTAAATAAACTATAGGATACTCAAAACGAACTCGAGGCTACAGACGGGTTCAAACCCACGAGGTATCAACGCCCAGTAGTCTTGTGATGCAATTACTAATTACTAATGTCATTAACAAGACGCGTGAGGACTCAGCCAGGCGGTCGTGATTCTGTTAGCAACTTGTTCGGTGGCGAAACCCAGGATCGATTTGTTCCGACTCGCAAGTACGTGATGTTTATTTCACTATCCATCATTCCACTTATCGTTCGCGACAGGGTTAGACAGCGTCCAGGTGGCGAAGACAACATTGAAGGGGTAAGCACGCGACGTGATTATGTTGAACTTCATGGGTTAATCCCCTAGCAGCTTTTTTAAAAAGAGTTTTTTTGTATCAACGTGTCTTTGTATGCAAACACTTTGTAGAGCTAGTAGGTGCGAATGACCAGGGTTTCAAATTGGTGACAGCGCCAAAGAAAAAAAAGTCTGGTAGCGGCGAGGTTCGAACTCGCGCGGACTTTCGCCCATTGGGATTCAGAACAATTCTTAAATCCAACGCCTTAGACCAACTCGGCCACGCTACCGATCTCCCAGTAGGCCCAGAAAATCATCAGAAGACACAGAAAGGCTGCGCGATAATATGGAATTCTCGCGCCGTCACGACGATCGGGCATCATAATGTATTAGTAAGTGTATTATTCATAACTCGACATTTGATCCGTATGGGCACGGGTAGACTTACCTGTGAGGGAGGGCGGTACAGTATAAGTACCTATGATGGTCAACCGCCAGCGCTATCACTCTCTCAGTCCAGCATGTCATTTCCAAAGACCCAGAGTGAATGGCAAGCCGCGCTAGACTCACTCCCCTCCACTCCAGACAAAATCCCCGCTTTCTTCTTTGGACACGGGTCGCCGATGCTCATCGCTGAAGAGACCGCGAGCAAGGTCATGCCAGGCGCCATGGGCCCAGAGGGTGATCTCGCGAGATTCTTGCGCGACTTTGGGCCTGCTTTGAGGGCAAAGTATAACCCGAAGGGCATCGTCGTGTTCAGTGCTCACTGGGACACGAGAGGGATACGCCACGGTGATCATCCTAGCCTGCCTTCTTAGCAAGAACTTGACAGCGAAGATCTCCCAGTGACGGATTATGGAGACAGCAATCCGCTCCTCATGGATTACTACGGGTTCGACCCTCACTTTTATCGACAGACGTTCGAAAGCAGGGGAGACCGCGCATTGGTCGAACGGGTCGTACGGCTGTACAAAGAGGTGTGTCCATCATCATGACCATTTGCATAATGTCGTAGCCTCGACCTTGAACTCATTCTGCTTACAAGGCAGGGCAAGAAGCCAAACTCACGGGCGTTGACGAGGGCCGCGGATGGGATGGCCGGACTTCTCCTCCCAGTCCAGCCCCAGGATTAGACCACGGCGTCTTCGTTCCCTTCAAGCTGATGTTCGGGGACAAACTCGACGACGTACCCATCGTTCAAGTATCCATCGAGGATTCTAACGACCCAGAACGCAACTGGGCGGTTGGAAAAGCGGTGTCGAAACTCAGGTTCCGTGCCCGCCGCTTCTCTTCGTACCTTGCGTATATCTGAGGCCTTCTCTTGTTCACAGAGAAGAGGGAATCCTCGTCTTAGCGGGTGGTTTGACCGTGCATAATCTTCGTGATCGAAGACATTTTGCAGAGCACCAAGCGTCGCCGAACGTAAGGACATTTGAAAAGGCAGTAACAGTAGCTGCATCCCACTCTCAGGTATGTATTATGCCCCACACATCTCATTCTATAATTGTTAATTCAATGATCGACAGCCTGATCAACGGAAGCAGTCACTGTTCGACCTCGTCAAGTACGATGGCTTCGCGGAGGCGCATCCAACTACCGAGCATTTCGTTCCACTGTATGTTGCAGCAGGTGCTGGTGAGGAAGGGGGCGTTCAAGTCATCAGCGCCATTTACGCTGCTCCGACGATTGCATTCGGTATTTAAATGCTATGAATAATATACAAATATTGTATCAGAAACTGTAATATTGTACGTACATTGCGAACTCGAGGTGGATATTCGAAACCTACAAAATGAATCAGGAAACCCGAGGCCGATCGGGTCCAAAAGTCCAAGTCACATCATATTACAGGCGGGACGAGAACCTTTTCCGTAGAATGTGAATTCACAGGTATCAAACAGCAAGGAACCCGAAAGCCCGAAAACAATGAAATATGACGTCAAGAAGACGAGGATAGATTCTCATGGGGACCGGTTATCCCCCGCAAAAGACCATATTCTGATGTCCCCATCATCACTACCGGAGATGATTTTGTCCTCACCAAGACCAAGACACGTCACGGCACCACGGTGTCCAACTAATGTAGCCGTACAGCGGCCTTCCTCACGACTCCATACCTAGAATTAAAGTATCTCAGTTTGAGAGGAGAGATGATCAATCAATACAAAAACACACCTTGATGGTTCTATCATGACTACCACTGATCAACCGCAGCTTATCGCTCGCCACCGCCCATACCCCTTCGATGTGGCCAAATAGGGTCTGCGTGGCCTTCGGCGAGTCGATATCCCAAACCTTGATAGTGTTATCAAGGCTTCCAGAAATAAGCACCGGGCGCTTAGCACGCTTTCGACCGCTACCAGCCAACACTTCCCTGGTGACGCGATCCAGGACCTGGATATCTTCTATGCTCTCGCTCGAAGCACGAACGATGGGAAACGGATCCCCACCATCGTGCGTAATTACCGTACACACATCAGACGGGTTCGCCGCATCGCCAACCTCGGTGACCTGGGCAATGTTACTCTCAACGATGCGCTGATCTTGGCGAGTGGCACTCTCGTCACAGCGCTCATCGACCTCCAGCAGTTTCAGGCACTGCACCTGCGCAACATGCCCCATGAACTGGCGCACGCATGTCCGTCGTGCAAGGTCCCAAAGGCGAATAGACCCGTCATCAGAAGCCGAGAACAACAGCTTGCCTTGGCATATCTTCGGCTCCTCGTTCGAGCCACATGTCATCGACTCTCCAATCTGAGGATTCGCCTGTTCCCCACCAGTATCCCACAGCCGCACCGAATTCACCCAGTCACGGTGCCCACGGAGGGTGAACGCCTCGCCAGTGCGGAAGTTCCACACCTTGACGGTAGTGTCCACACTCCCGCTAGCAAGCACGTTGGAGTCAAAGTTGAGACAAACAACACCCTCCGTATGTCCCTCGAGTGTACGTATGCACTCCCCGCTTCTCCAGTTCCACACCCGGATAGTATGGTCCATGCTCCCCGTGATCAACTTGGCCTCATCGAACTGCAACGCTCGAACGGCGCGGGTATGTCCACGCAGGCAGCGCACTTCGAGGCCAGTCTCAATGTTCCACACACGTACGGTGCGGTCGTAGGAGCCGGTGATGAGGATCGGGAAGGATGGATGCTGCAGCGTCTCGCTAAACTGGAGACACATGACTCCGTCGGTGTGTCCACGCAGGGTGCGCACGGAGCATCGGCCACGACGCCAATTACGTTCAACAGTTAAACGCTCTGAATAGACATCCTTCCATGGTCGTGTGACAAGCTCAGAGTCGAGAAAATCAGGGTACAGACTGAGAGGGTCAGGAGTAGGACGATGTTGGGATGAGGGGAGAGAGGACGTTGATGATTGCGAAACCAAAGGGTCATCATTTGAGTGCAATTGGGCATGAGCCTCAAACTCAGCCTTGAGGCGCTTCATCGGGCGACCAGAGGCAAAGTCTGCAAAGTCCAACTCGCGCTTTTGGCGTGGAGATGAGGGCTCTGAGTGTGAATGCGATGTCGGAGTGAAGGAAGATGGAGGGGAAGAGTTAAAGCGTACGGTGCGCTTTCGTTCTAGGATGGGCAACCCCCAACCACATTTGAGGCATTTCTGCCCAATGTGCTGTTCACATATTCCGCGCCAGAGGACGTCGTCGTCTGCTAGGGCTTTCCACTGCTTGCTCACCTGCGCAGCGCGACAGAGAGAGGTGGCGTCGAGATGGGCAAGGACTTTGAGTGATACCTCACGGGGAAGGACGCCGAACGGGTCGATGCGGATCAACTGACCAAGCTGCTCTGTGAGCAAGGATAGTTGAGAGAAACAGCACATGGTGAGAAGTCCTTGGAGAATAAGCTCTCTTCTGGGGTGGGATGAGGAGGAGAAGCCAGACCAGATGGTATTAACAGATTCTCGTTCTTGTACGGAGAGAGCATCAAGAGACTGCAAAATATATGAGAACCGGAAACAAGATGGTGGAAAAGAAAACAAACCTGCTGAAGCTTTAAGTTGGTGCCTTCATCTGCCATTCTCTGATGGCGAACACAAAGTTTTCTCTGAGATGTTGGAGTTGACGACATGACCGTGGTATCGGATGATGATGAAGGAGGAGTAGGTTGAGAATTTAGGGAAGGAGAAGGAGATCGCGGATCACGGTCAGAAGTTACGCCTGAAGCGAAACGGGGAGCGGGAAGAGTGTCGCATTCAGTGGTGGAAGTCGCCATGGCCGATTGAGTGGAGATTGTAGAATGGTTCAAGTGATTTTGAAGGAGGTGGATTTGCTCATGAATCCACGTCTTCAACTGAAATCAACTCACTTCTCGCCAACTTCATCATCGAACACATCGACTCGCGAACATCTCACGCAACATCACGCAACCAAACGACAAACCACGCCATATAAGTCACAGCAATCCAATGTCACGCAAGATCACTGCATGATACCTAACGACGTCCAGATGGTCATACAAGGGCTGGTCACCAGTCTACTACAGCGCTAGAAAACCCAGAATATAGTCACTTGTATATATACATTCGCATCAGCTTTGGAAAAGAGTCCCCCATCCGCAACGCTTTGAAGTCGTTGTCCGATTCACCGAGGATGCAGACTCACCGCAGACATAGTTGCAGGCATTCGCTCAAGTCACCGCCATGAACCGAAGCCGAATACTGTCTCTTTTTCAACATATACTCGGCTACAGGTAAAACTGTCCTGTCTACTAAGCACCGATCACTCAAAACTTTAAAAGTGATCTTGATAAACTGTGATACATGCTAGGATTACAAGTACTGGAAGAGTTGTCGGTCTACTTGCCAAAATCAACCATCACGGGGAAGTGCAACTTGGAGAAGTGACAGCACTGCTAGATTGAAGAGGAGAACCGACGAGATGCCATGAATTCCACACTTGGAGTTGCCTTATCAGTCAGACCCACAGATGATCGATAAATCCACTTTGTCACTCATCAAATCGACCATGAACGCTAGCCGGCGGTCTTCAAGGAATTCACCTGCAGGGAAATCAGTTCTTTGTAACTTTGGGACGGAACTATCAACGGCCATTAAACCTTGAATCTTGGACAAGTGACTCCACATCATGGAGACAACCTCTCCAGAGCTCCGACCTCCATACTTCCTGTAAGTATTTGGGATCTCAAATCTGGCCACCGGTCGCCAGCGTATATGTACGATCAGCCCTATTCAGTTCCCTTTGATTTCTAGAAATAAAGCACGGACCAATGTTATTTCAGTTCGGGCTGGTCTTTGGGACGTAGAAAAGAGTCCCCTATTCCTATCCCTTCCCTTATTTCAAACACCCACCGTACAACACATCCTCGTTTAAATTCTCTTAAACATGTCTTCCAGAGTGGTAAGGATATACCACCATATCGTTGCAACTATCTGACCTTCCTTTCAGTGTTATTCTCCATCAAGTCTAAAGGCAGAAATTGACGTCGTTCGTCGCAAGGTATCTATCAAAGAGACAGGGAACTCTTGGAATGACATCGAGCAAGGCATCATCCAGCTCACTGAGTGTTGCAAGAGCGGAGGATGCAAACTCACCACAGACATGGTCACCGGAATTCGCTCGCTGTCCAAGTCGATCATCACCGCTATGAATTCGGAGCGCACTAGGCTCTCACGTTCTGCCCTCGAATTCATTACTGTCCTCTCTGCGGGTTTGGGCCCTGCATTTGAACCCCTCGTCCAAGTTTTCATGCCGACTCTCATGGGGCTTTGCGCCCAGACCAGCAAGGTGTTCGCCAGCCGAGCCAAGGCATGCATCCTCGCAGTTGTTAAACACACCCAGTGCCCGTCAATTCTGCCTTACCTCGCAAAATCGATATGTTCCAAGTCATTGTTGCTCCGCTTAGCGGCTGCAGAGGGCGTCCTTGCTGGTGTGAACTGCTTCAGCCACCCCGACGGTACTCGTGACCGTTATATCGAAGATGTCATCAAGTTCGCTTCCCTAGATGTAAACGAAGACGTAAAGGCGGCCGGGAGAAAGATTCTTCAGGCATACAAGGCCCTTTTACCTGGCATCGAGGAGAGGTTCGTCGAAATTGTTTCCACTCCCGACGACGTGTCTCACATACTACTGTACAGGGTCTTTGATCCTTTCCCTATTGTCAGAGTACAAGGCACTGCTATTTCGCAGCCGCCTGAAGTACCATCTAGCTGTTGGCCTGTCGGGTCCCCTGTTCGCCAAGGCGCAGTACGTGCCCCGTGGCATTCAGGCCCATGGCGTGGTCCTAAGTCAGCTCCCCCTGTCAGCTGTCCGTCCGATGTCAAGTGCAATCCCATCACCGCGAAGATGCGCTTAGCTAATCCCACCTCCGCTACCACCGTCAGGCCATCGTTTCGAACGGCACCACTGAAAGCACAACATCTCGGGACGAGATGTACGAATTTACGTCGGCCGCCCACAAGGGAAATCAGTGGCAAGGCTGACCAGAAAAAGCTGACCAGGGGAGAACGGCTTGTTACTAAGGGAGCCAATCCCATTGTCAAGGCGGTTCCCAGACGGTCGAGGGCAATAGTAAAGAACATCTTGCCTCCTAGCATTACAGCGACTCTCCCAACTACAATACCTTCACCGTCTTCCATTATCCCTTCTACGCCTTTCCTCTCCTCCACTCCCCTCCAACCGAGCATTTCCTCTCCATTGCTGTCCGCGGAATCTCCTCTCCAAACTATGGAGTCCGGCACCCCTTTCAAGTCGTTTCTGTCGCGTACCCCCTCACGCATTGCCGCAGGTCGTATCCGCAGAGCTCCGTTCAGACCATGTCGTGATCCATGCCGTCAGAAAGCCCACCCCACACCTATTCGGCGTGAATCCCTTTTGCTGCCACCGGGTCCTGTCAACCGAGTGGAGACTACTATACCTTCTCAGCTCGTGGTGCATGCCGAGAGGTCTATCTCAGGTGATGCGGACATCACTGGTGAGTTTGCTCCCCTGAAATGCGAACTCTTTATTGATTCTATGCAGGTTACCTTGAGGAAATGAAGGATATACTGCTCGCAATGCAAGCAAACCTCGTGGATGGTTGGGCTGCCAAGATGGAGGCGATGGGCCTTCGCTCTGCGCTCTCTGGAGCGTAGAATTCCATGCCATGGCCCATCTTCACTTCCTTCGCCGTCACAGGGATTTTCATATATCAAAACATACAGTACCTCGCATTTCGGTAGCAAGCCCGATTGCTATCGCCTACTCCATCCCGAGCCGCAGCAAATTCTCTCTCTTCTTGCTGTTGGCCGAGATAGCGCCAGACTCAATCGTATGGAATGCCCGTTATCGCGCACTCGCACTCCTCGAATTCTGTGTTTTCAGATGTGGATGCAGCGCGCATTAGCCAAGTTCGATACCGAGTCCAACTCCCCTTTCAAGCCATTCGTGTCGCTTACCTCGCCCGGATCTCTTTCATCATTACCGTTCTCGAGCTTTGCGGAACCAAAATCATCGCATACGCGCACTCTCCCGACAGCTTTATGGCTCATAGCCACATCTCGTGTTTTCTGGGTTTAAATTTGCAGAAATGTTAGAAAGATTGGACAGGACTGGACATTGAGCTAGACCATACAACGATGATGTGTTGTCAGCTAGTTGAATTTGGATTGATAAAGTTTCTCGCATTATCTAAATACTAAGCGTGTAGAACGTCAGATTAGGCGCAATTGACAGTGCTAATTGGGACGTGCGTGTTCAACGAGGAACTTCGGCGACAAACGCAGGTCTCACTAATAGAATAAAAGTCGTTCCTTCTGTATCAGGGGTAGTGAGAACTACTGCAAGTAGATACAGTGACATATGCACAAAGTAAATATCCAAAGAGCGTAACTATCTAAGCACTACATAGATATATCATGTCATGTCCGTGGAAGAGTTCAAGTCCGCTGGTATGTCTGGGCTGCTGGGTCAGGGCCAGGCTGGGTGTGTGTGGCAAGCTTACCACGGACAAAATGTCAGATTGAGAATCAAAATCACCAAGGTTAGTCTCTGTCCGCATCCGCCGTCGTGGTGCAGAAGAGATGGTAGACGAGGAGGGGATCGACTTCCCGAGGCCATCACTTTGTAGTGCAGCTAGCATACATCGATATCAACTGTGTCAAGTGGAGCAGTGGTATTGAGTGAAACAGTAGTGTCGAGAGGAGGTACAAGAAGTTTTTGGTCGGGTTTCGGACGAGCTCTTCTTGTACGACGCGTGACTGTGTCCCCAGTGCGCAGCTTCTCCAATATGGCAGATTGTCCAGAACTGCGTCATCTTCTTCTCGTGGGCCAATATCCACGCAGTTGACTCTGCCGTAGCTTATTTCCGCTTCTCGTTCGCAGTCTTTTCCTCGGCAGTGGTTTGTTTTTCAGTCTTGCCTTTCTGTAAACCGCGCTAAGTCACGTCGTTGTGCTAATGTACTGGGGCCACTGACTTGTAAGAGGTGACGAAAGTTTTGAAAGCCGCAAAGAGAGTTCTTTATTGATTCTAAGCAAATTGCCCTGAGAAAATGAAGGATTTATTGCTTGCAATGCAAACAAACCTCGTGGATGGTTGGGCCGCCAAGATGGAGGGAATGGGCCTTCGCTCTGTGCTCCCTGGAGCGTAGAACTCCATGACATGGCCCATCGTTCGCCGTCACAGGAATTTCATATATCCAAGCACGCCTCGCACTTCAGTAGCAAGCTCAATTGCTATCCCCTACTCCACCTGAGCCCGAGCTAACTTATCTCTCTTCTTACTGTCGGCCGAAACACCGCTGCAGATTCAGACATGTGGAACGCACGGCGACATTCACATCGAGCTACGCGGAGTAGACCACACGAATGACCTGAATGAATCATTGTGGCTGAACCTTATTTCGTCAGTTTTTCGTTGTACACAAGTAGGGACATTTGTATTCCTTACGCGTTTCTTACGGGTTCCCTGTAAAACCTGAGTTGGTGATACTTCGGAAGCGCGCGCCTGAGACTGCGGAAACTTAATATTACACGAGTTCCATACCACTCTTTCCCATACCTGTTGTCTCATACGCATAGATCTCTTTCATCATTACCATTATCCCTTTCGAGCTTTACGGAGCTAAAGTCATCGCGCACGCGCTCAGATCTCTGGGCATTTATATTTCTGTGGCTCATGACATATCTCCTGTTTTCAAGGTTTCGTTGATTTGGGCACGTAGATCGATTATTTATAATACAAGTCTCCCGAAGCCATGTTTCAAGCATGACAAGTTGGGAGTCGAACGCCGCTAGTACTTATCCGACATACTACCATATAGTTTATCGATGTGGAAAATGGATTCGAGAGAAAAACCAAATTTACTGAGCTTATAAAAAAAGTCTCCCAAAGTCATGTTTCAAGCATGACAAGTGGGGGCCGAACACCGCTCCCCCAGACATGTTTCCAGCATGACAACGGAGAGTACTTGTCTGATGTACTACGGGATCGTTATCCTTGTTGAGAATGGGGATATGATAATTCGAGGGAGAAAAAAAATTGACTGAGCTTATAAAAAAAGTCTCCCGAAGTGTCGAACACCATTCTCCCTTAGCCATGTTTCAAGCACGACAGGCGGGATTACTTATCCAATGTACTACCAGATAGTTGTGGATGTTGAAATCGTGGTGGTTCGGAACCGAAAACAAATTTACTGATAACAAAAAAAAAGTCCAAAGACATGTTTCAAGCATGACCAGCTGGGAGTCGAATGCCGCTCTCTCTCAGCCATGTTTCAAGCACGACAGGCGGGAGGACTTATCCGATGCACCATCAGATAGTTGTCGATGTTGAAAATAGAAGCATGAAAACTCGAAACATAAAACAAATTTACTGAGCTTCCAAAAAACAAAACAAAACAAAAAAGTCTCCTGAAGTCATGTTTCAAGCATGACAAGCGAGGTGTCGAACGCCGTTCTCCTTCAGTCATGTGACATGTTTCGAGCATAACAAGCGGGGAGTCGAACGCAGCCTTAGCCATGTTTCAAGCACGACGGGCGGGATTACTTATCCGGTGTACTACCAGATAGTTGTCGATGTCTAAAATGGAAGTATGATAATTCAAAATACCAAAAACAAATTTGCTAAGCTTATCAGAAAAAGGTATCTAAGGCGGGGAGTCGAAACCCCACCCTCCCGCAGCCTGTTTCAAGCATGACAGGATCACGACAATGCGATGCGCAGATGCAGACGATGAGGCTACAAAGAGGTGGCGGTATACAACAAGTATTTGCTAACTGATACGAATGTCCCGTGTTTCATCCTGAAGAAAGAAGTGAAGTACAATCGGCTCGGAAATATTCAATAAGGGGCTGGACACATTAGCCACCGACCCGCCAGCGTTTCGAGTTTATTGTATAGAGAAGTCCAGAAGTGAAAGGTATGCGATTCTCATGAACTCATCCAGCACGTGAATAGTGTCCGGGAACACCGCAGTGCTCACTTCCCTGGTCTAGTGACAGGACCAACGCCAATTGTCGGTCAAATATCTGCTCGTTCAACCTGAACAGATGGTGCAAACCAACGCCAATCCAACTAACACGACGTGAACAAATGCACAATCAATACAGCACAGACAGGATACACGGACTCATCAAACCGATATATGCCGTGCAAGCAAGCCTCTGTGATGGCTGGGTTCCCAAGATGGAGGGGACGAACCTTCGCTCTTGCTCTCTGCAAAGTAGAACCCCATTCCATAGCCCATCATTGGTTCCTTCGCCGTCACAGAGTTGGGAGGTTGGTTCGCATATCAAGGCACGCCTCGCATTTGGCCAGCGAGCCCATGCAGTCGAAGTGGCTCTCACCCACTCCACTCCGAGCCCGAGCCAATTGTTCTTTCACCGCTCCAGACTCAGAAATACAGAACGCACGTCGCCGCGCACGCGCACACCCCGAACAGCCCTATGAACATCTAATTTTTTCACGGTTGTGCAATAAACACGCACGCACATTCTCTGGATAGTTTTATCTCTATGGCTCCCAACCACGCCCTGCATTGTCATTTGCGAGAAGTGTTAGAAAGTTTGGACATTGTGCTAGACCGTACCGTTAGCCAACTGAATTTGGATTTGATAATGAACTTTCTCACGGGCGCGATGCAGAGTGCTAATTGATTGAATATGCGTTGAAAGGTGTGGAAAAATGGCGAGCGAGCACGACGACGACGGGCGAAAAGGCTCAATTTGCTAGTGCTAAACATGCATACTACATAGACCGTACCATACGATTAAGTAAGCTGACTGACTACGCGAGTTCGAATTCGCAATTTCCAACAAAAGGAAGCTAGTAGATGGGTACTGAGTACTGAGTCATCACATGCATCACACATGACAAGGGCGGCAGTGCAACTGGGGGACAGTGTTTTTGAGAAACAACACTGCTTCTCAGAAGAACCCGAAAGTGTTCCTGACACATCTGGATAGAACAATGTCAATGTGCTTGAGTCAAAAATTATCGCAATTATTACAGCTGCCCAACATGAACATTTAGTACGCTTTCTCGGTGTGCGGTGCCACTGATACCCTCAATGGCAGTCGAACGCCGTTCTCAACTTCGCTTTCCACCGCTGAAGCCACCAGCCCACTAGATTCACCGCGGACCCGTTTGGACTCATCGGTTAGTAGACTTTCCGATCATCTCCGTGATAAATTCTTGGATTTTCGATCAGTCTGTGCACCATAAACTCACCCTACCCCTGTCAGATGACTCATAAACCACTCACGCAAAGCGCCATCCAATACAAGCCCTCGCTCCGCTGAGGAATGTCTTACCGAAAAGAAGTTCATCCATGTTGCAGTGGCGGAGACAAACACGTGCAGATTGGCGTACACTTCTAGTGATGCAGCCTTCTTCTCTTTCGCTGCGCCACTGAACCATCTTTCCGGGTTGAACACGTGTGCATCTTCGCCCCAGTGATCTTTGTTTCTATTGGAAATGAGCGGTTCGTCATAAGAAAGATGCCGACGCCATGCGGAACTTCCTACTTATTGTACCCTGCAATTGATGCAACAATCCCGTGTGCCCTTTCGGATCGGTAACTCGCGTCAGTGGAAGAACGTCGTCTTGGTTGGCGCCCCGCTGGGCGTGGTTCGCCACAGGATCAAACCCCTACTTTGCTGACGGCAATAATATTGCCGTCCGCAGTAGCACTAGGCAATAGTATACGGCATAGGATCAAAATCAGCGATTGTGAATTCAGCATCCCCAAGTGTGTGTATGACGCACATCTAATAAATAATGAGTGTACTCGTCACTGGCCGATAATAAGGGAGAAGTTCATTCACTGTCGTGGTATTCACTTCAATTGCACGTAATGAGAAGGGGTTCGTCAAGCAACTTGATCGGTAAATTTTATGCTCTTCTGCCAATAGAACGGACCTGGAAGAATGTTGGTGTCGCATTGCAATTCTGGAACTACTAGTACTATCGCTGGTAGTGTGGCCGTGCACGGTCCATTGGAGGGGCAGTTGAGCAAGAACTCACCCAAACTGCAAGTAATGAGATTCTAGGGTCCATCAAGCAATGTGTTGGAAATTGCGAACTCGCGTAGTCAGTCAGCTTACTTAATCGTATGGTACGGTCTAGTACGCATGTTTAGCACGAGTAATTAGAGCCTTTCGCCCGTCGTCGTCGCGCGCGCTCGCCATTTTTCCACACAATGTTGTCGGTAAATTTTAGGCTCTGTCGATAGACCGGACCCAGTGGAAGAATTTGGCATCACATTAATGGTTTTGGCCCAGCACCAGTCCTAACACTCATAAACACCGAGCCTTTTCGTACTTCATAGGACCTCGAAAACTAGAGTAAACAAAGTCTTCCTCGGCTTCCGAGGAAGCTCGGAGCTACACTGTACTACCGCTGCTTGACAAACCATCACTCCTTGGCACACTTCGCAATAGCAATTCCAATTGACTTTCGTCAAATGATATTCTTATGATACAGAACTCTTTCACGGCGACATGATATTTCTTGCTGGTAGCTGGATGGCAGACATCTACTTTCCTGGTAGCGCTCTTGCACGTGGACTTTTCGGCGCTCTCTGTGACCTGACTTGATGGGAACTCCAAATAGGCTGCGTCAATGTACAGCAGTTCACGGCTTGGGTCGACAATCGATGCAAGTGGCAGATATTCTTGCGTTTACTCTTGAACGATAGATCTGGTCACTTGTATTACTTCCTGTCTGGAAAACTGTGCTCATTGATGGAATTGCGGCGCTTGAGTTTGTCGTAAGTAACCAATACCTGCTTTGCTTTACACAAGCGTATTCGTGTTCCGGTAAACTAGCTGAACGCCGTTCATGAACTCGCTATATCGATAAACTGCTTTATCCCTGCACGAATCACTAATAAATATGGGGTAGCAAAGTGCTGACATTGACACTCCTTAGCTTATTCACACAGGATGAGCGCTGCTGTCCTGTGGTAATCATGATGTAAGCCTGGTAGGTTAGATGAATGAAAAAGTACCGCTGACCGTCCTTTGACTTTTTTGAGGCATTCCACGATCACCACGCCGAACCAAAAGCACGCACGCAAGTGACTAAACGGTCCTGGCATTGACCCTTTTTCGTGGGTCAATTGAAAATTAATATTCACTTCCGGCTTGTCCGCTGCTTCTTCTTTGAAGGGCATGTCTGGCGACCCTATCCAACCATAAGTATGGGTGCCATGCAAATGGGCACTCTCCGCCTATAAAACGAAGTCTGCGGGCAGTGAATCCTCATAACAATTCAGTCACCTTTTCTTTTACCAAGTATGGACTCGTCAAGTAGCTCTTTCTCTCCTCGTAATCTGATTGGGGCCGAAGCGCACTCAGAAGGCCCGTGCCATACCGCTGATAATATACGCAGCTTTGTTTCTGGGGGGTCAGTTTTTCTGCTGCTGCTCTATCCGTCGTATTTACTCACGTATTCCAACAGATTTGGGGGAATGGCGCGATCTGAATACCAGCACCATGGCCCTCAAATGAAAGTAGTGCCGATAGACATCCCCTTTGAACGGTCAGTGATTCAAAAGAATATAGGAGGACGACGTGCCTCATGCTTCCTCGTATCCCTCTAGTACGGTGCTATACTCCCCGTCAATGTCAATGCCTCCAAATTCATCGTCCGCGCGACTGGAGGAACAACACCTCACGCATCTGAGTTACGCAACCAGACATGGTCAGTATGCTGGTCACGAGCTCCCTGTGGTCGGTAATTTTCTCCAAGGCTTCATGGATGATTGGAACGGTCATCGCTCACAGCCGTCATTGGGCGAGCAGTGGCCCACCATTCCAGGAGACAATTTTCTGGTGAATTTGGAGCCAGGTAAGGTGCCTTGATACTGAGGAGTTAGTGTTTTGGTCTAATGTAACTTGCTATACCCACCAGATGCCACCAACTACTGGGAGCCGTACAGCGTTGCAGGTCACCAGAATCTACTCGCCATTGGCAGCGATGTGGCGATGGACATCATTCCAACGGCTCACACACCAAACGGCGGCCCCCTTGTATTCAGATGCCAACATCGCAGGGGAGATCGACCCTGTGGAATGTTGGTCGACGGTGATATCCTACACGCATTAGAGCATTTTTCACGCGTCCACGTTCGGCCCACGTTCACGACATCCGGGTCTCCCTGGATTTGTCGTTGGGGTGGCGAGTGTGACAGCCGTCTGCGCAAGGAGAGCTGGAGGAGACACGTCGTGGCCCATCTAGTCCGGTGGAAGTGCTCTAATTGCTCGCAGACCTACTCGCGAGATGATAGCGCGCGCAAGCATGCAAAGCACTGTGGCGGCAATGGGCGTATTGTTATGGTGCCACGATTGGACGATCGTCCAGCATGAACGTACGAACAAAGGTGGCGGAAGGGAAAAGGAAAGCTGAAACATTGAAGCCCCAGGTGGGCTTTTATGTTGAGGGTGATAGTGCCTCCACACATTTTTTTTCCAAGTAATGTGACTGCCCGTTCTGATTTTATAAATAGGTCGGCGACCTTTCTCCCGTGTTGACGCAAAACCGGTTCAGTCTTGTATTTACATAGTTGGTAGACTACTCTATTTGTTTTCGCTTCATCAGAGTTATTTCGAGACATTTGATGTTCTTTTTTTTTCTCCCACCACAGCCTTGCTGTGGAATCAACCATCACGGGAAAAGGAGCTGCACTGACCCTTTCGAAGACTGCCATTTACAAGATACTGACATGCGACATGGGGAGGGGGATGAACGCCTACTGGACAGGAGGAGTACTAGTGTAGTCCCCCAGATTCCATTCGCTACATGAGTTGGTTCCTTAGTGCCGTGGTCTGCTGTGCAAAGGGTTCTGGCACAGTGGCTGGAGTCCTCGTTTATTCCCATATGGTGGCGGGGAAGATCCTTCTCCCTCCCAGTTCGCTACCCACAAACTACTATGCAAATCACGAGTTCAATTTTTTTGCACCGACAAATTGCAGTCTCCCCTGCCGACCAAATGGTTAGAAGGAAGACAGACATCCTTTCTGTGTTGGGGTAATTGATTGTGCGAATGGACGACACCGACACTGGCACACTTTCAGTGTTTCATTGCGGCATGGCGAATTAGTATCCCCCAGGCAGACCAAATAGAAAAAAATAGCCGTTCCCTTCATCAACCTCTTTGTTACGATGACGAACATGCAGCACCAATTATTTGGATTGACATAGCTGTCGACCCATGTCTGGCAGAGACGTTGGAGTTGAGGCCTTCTCATTCATCTCGCTAAGTACCGTAGTTTTGTTTGTGTTGTTATCTTCTGGTCTCCTAGCATACGAAAGTGTTTGTGCATCCCCCCACGATACATGTCTGTCATGTTTGTCTTTTGGATGCCCACCTAGCAAATCTACTCACATCGGACGATCATGCGGATGACGTCATTTAAAGTTATGTCCGGCTCGGAGCATTCGTATTTAGAAGTTCGAAGATCTAGACAGCCCCAAACCATGAGTACAGAGATCCCGAGCGCCATTGACCTATGTAAAACATCAAGCGACCCCGAGGCGAACAAATATATGTATGATATACGTACCGGCCTTGGAGTGATACAAGCCGCCGCCATAACACGTGGACATCATGAGAAAAATAGCATTGTAGCGTTAGGTGATCTCGATTCTCGCCGCACTGATTTTGCATCGAAGCGAATTTACCACCGGATTGACGGAGTTTTTGCACATTGCAAGCACAGTAACTATTTTGTTCGTCGTATAAAGTAGTTACTGCGCTTCATTCCCTGGTAGAGATTTCGCTCAAACTGCGCACCTCGTCAACTCTCCCATCATTCCTCTCGCCCATGGCTGACTTCCGGTTCTTTGCCTTTTGTTCCTCACCTGTATGCCTGCGTGATGTGGACCTGTGCACACCAATGCTTCCAGAAGTGTGCCCCCATGAGCTGATCTTGTTGAGCGCCTACTTGAGTGGTGACGTATATTCACGAGAATGAGCGTCGGAGGTGGGATTTCCTAACCACAGCAGCACCTTGAAAAAGCAGGTACATTCTATGCGCACTTGATCTTAGAATGAGCGACATACTGACAGATACTTAGAAGGATATATTATTATGTAATAATAATAATATGTCAGTATCTGGTATCACGGACTGGAATGTTCATTCGGAGAATCATGATGTTCTCCTCTGATTCCAACAGTTTTGTCACGTACTAGGCTCTTATCTGCAGTCTGACTCGTCGCTTCTACATGGTCCCACATTCATCAGGAAAATCAGAAGAATGCTTAGCACCACTTAACATGACTTAACATGACTTAGCGAGTGTGTTAAGTCAGATTAAGTAAAACCCTGCTAAGTCATTCATGACTTGGGGCAAGTAGGGTCTTCCGATGAATTTGACTTATTGTACTTATCACACTTATTCATGACTTAACAAGATTCAACTAAGTCAGAATAAGTCAGAATAAGCCAGTAAGTCAGCAAAGCACTCTATTAGACTCATACACTCAATAACACCAAAAATGCGAAAATTGAAGTCAATTTCAATGTAACTACTACATTGGTACATGTACTACTGAGTAAAAAACTTACTGGGGCAGAGGAAAGAGAGCTAGATGAAGGAAATGGTTAGAGAGGGAAGGAGAATAAAGACAGAAAGACTTACCAAAGAGAGGGAAATGTGAAAGTTGCTGGGGTGAGGAGGGAGGGAAGAGGAGGACAAGGAGCAGGAGGACAAGGAGCAGGAGCAGGAGGAGCAGGAACAGGAGGAGCAGGGACAGGAAGAGCAGGAGCATGAGCAGGAAGAGCAAGAGCAGGAAGAGCAGGAGCAGAGACAGGAAGAGCAGGAGCATGAGCAGGAAGAGCAAGAGCAGGAAGAGCAGGAGCAGGGACAGAAAGAGCAGGAGCATGAGCAGGAAGAGCAAGAGCAGGAACAGCAGGAGCAGGGACAGGAAGAGCAGGAGCAGGAGCAGGAGCAGGAGCAGGAAGAGCAAGAGCAGGAAGAGCAGGAGCAGGAAGAGCAAGGAGCAGGAAGAGCAGGAGCAGGAAGAGCAAGGAGCAGGAAGAGCAGGAGCAGGTACAAGACCTAGAGAAAGAGAAAATGGTCAAAAAAGCGAAAATTAAAAAAGGACTCACCAGAGGGAAGAGGAGGAAGATATGGTCAGAGAGAAACAAAAAGGATGGCAAAGATACTCATCAAAAAGAGAAACCCCAGTACCAGTACCAGCACCAACATCTACACCAGGACCAAGACCAACCCCCAACTGAAGAGCAAGAGAATATGTTGGAAAAAGGGTTATTGAAGAAGATTGATTAAGGGAAGGGGGAACTCAGAGTCTCAGACCGAAAAGACTTGTGGTTGACCGCGTTTTTGCTTACCAAGCAGTGCCAAACATTGGACTTGTAAAATTTTCGCGTTTTTTTTCAACCGTGGGAAATTTTTCGCACTGACTACGTCGACAAGTACATTGACCATCAGGCATTTGAGCTTACCTTTTGACTTAGTGCTAATTTCCATGTTCAAGTTGTTACAATTTACTTTCCTCAATATACTTACCCTCCTTAATTCGTTACTATGACTTAACCTGTGACTTTACATGACTTGGTTTTTCGCATTGTCTTAGCAGACAAAATGCTAAGTAGAAATTAAGTAACTTGGATGACTTAACGGACTTAACAAGAAATTAAGTAGTGATAAGTGGAATAAGTTGGTTAAGCATTTGTCTGATTTTCCTGATGCTTTGAACCCCTTGTACCAATCTTCATGCCAACGCTCGTCGAGTTTTGTGCCCGAACTAGCAAGGTGTTCGTCAACCGAGCGAGGATGTGCGTCCTCGCCCTAGTCAAGCACACCCAATCACCATCCATTCTTCCGTACCCCTGAGAATCGATATATCACACCTCAGTGTCACTGTAACTAGCAGCTGTAGAGAGGGTCATTACTTACCTGAACTGTTTCAACTACCCAGACGCCGCGGTACTTGTGACCGTATTGATAGAGGATGTCATCGAGTTAGCTTCTCCAGAAGATGTACTGGGAAAAAGGTTCTCCAGGTATACAAGGCCTTTCTACCTGGCATCGAGGAGAGGTTCGTCTCGGTCATTTCCACTCGTGACAACGCGTTTCAAATCAGTACTACTATACAAAATCATGGCTCCATTCCTCCCTCCCTATCAGAGAGTACAAGGCACTACTACTTTCCAGTCAACGTTGGAGGTACCATCTTGCTATCGGCCCATCGAGTCATCTGCTCGCCAACTTAGACACACTTCATGCTCCTTGGCAGCCAGGCCCATGGCGTATGCAGAGCGCGAGTCAACCGAGGGACGTTGTGCTTCCTAAATAAGTCTCACACCACCCAAGCGCCCTCAGACCCGAAAGATCAGTCCTTCCTCAGTCAAGCCCAGCTCAGCTGGTTCACTCCCAAAATCTGCATCATCTATTCCATCTGGTCCGAGGCGCAATCCCTTCACCGTTCGGTCGTCTCGAATGGGTCCTCCGAACCCAGAGCATCCCGCAACGAGAGGTATGGGTTTATGCCGACCAGACTATATACCCCACCACAGCACCTCCGCTAACGGCGTCACAAGAGCCACTAGTTCTTGCCATTGCTCGTGACCTCAGGCTATGTTGAAAGTAATCGATAAGACTCACCATTCACCATCGTCAAGCTGCAAATGGCGACATCCGATGCTTCTCGCGGAAAGACGGCTACCTCTCGTTTGGGTAGGCCTTTCAAGACGTTGAAGGCCAACCATAAAGAACATCCTGGGCGTCATAAGAGCCACTAGTTCTTGCCATTGCTCGTGACCTCAGGCTATGTTGGGAGTAATCGATAAGACTCATCATCAGGAAATCTACACATTACTTAATGATTCCTTATTTGTTTTGAATCCGGTCATATAGTACTAGGATCATACAAGAGTTGGTCACCAGTCCATACTTTTGACTCAAAAGCCTGTTGAACGTTTTGTGAATGTCGTTTCGTCGAAGCTGGCGCATGTGGATGAGATTTACTTTGATATCTGAAAAAAAAATACATATTTTATAGTGCTCAACTCGAAACGACAACGTGGGGCGTGGTTGGGAGCCATAGAAATAGAACTATCCAGAGAGAGTGCGTGCATAATGACTTTAGCTCCGTAAAGCTTAGTAACGAGGAAAGAACGTCTACGCGGAGTAGATGACAGGAATAGAAAGGGGTGTTGGATTTGATATCAAACTTGTGTAATGCCCGTCGCATCGCACAACCGTGAAAACGTGAGATGTTCGTAGGGCTGTTCGGGATGTGCGCGTATGCGGCGAGGTGCGTTCTGTATTTCTGAATCTGGAGCGATGAAATAACAACTGGCTCGGGCTCGGAGTGGAGTGGGTGAGAGCAATTTCGACTGCATGGGCTCGCTGGCCAAGTGCGAGGCGTGCCTTGATATGCGAACCAACTTCCCGAGTCTGTGACGGCGAATGAACTAATGATGGGCCATGGTATGAGGTTCTACTTTGCAGGGGACATAGAGCGAAGGCCAGTCCCCTCACACATACGTAACTGTGCATCTTCAAGTTGTTGGACGATGAACTAATTGACGCAACGGAATTATACAAACATTGATGGATAAAAGCTCACCAGCCTGAGGATAATGTGACATTGCACAAGTTGAACTTCTCTGCTGGCGTATGGCTCCTGTTCGCGTAGAAACTGGCGTTTAAGCTGCAGCTGGGACTTCGAGAGCGTCAGCGACAGCAAGAGTGCCGTGCTCGAACTAAACGAGACTGGAGAAACACTGAGTGTGCGGTATTGGTACGTCAGCTACATAAGACAGGATTGCGTTGACGATCTTACCCATTTGTTGGACTCGGGCCAGTGAATGACAATGGGGAGCGTGTTATCCCTTCCGACCCAGTGTTGTGGAGCAGATGCGGTTATCTTGGTAAGCTATCCTCGCATTTGGATTCCAAGCAGACGGACAAGCTGATGAATCGCTTCATACAGTTTTCATAGATAAAATGTACACCTCACTCGGGTTACCCATCAAGGTTTATCCAAGTCTGATTTCAAGACGAAGTGGGTTGACAGTGATCTAATCATTTGTAATAACCATTTGATCTAACATGTCTCATGAAAGCCCCTGACGAGGCCAGACCACAAGAAATCAAGTTTTTCGATGGGAAGGGTATGTACATGAAAACAAGTTGCGAGAAATGATAGAAAGTTTGGACATTATGCTAGACCATGCGACGACTTTGCGAGGCGCTATTGTGCCGCATTTGATGAGAGAATGTTTGCATTGGTAAGATGCAGGTAGCTATTTGGGTGGAGCCCCCGATAGCGGCCCCAACCCGTCACCTGTGTGAAGGTGAGCTGCGATTCCCATAATATTAGGAGTGAAACGACGCAGCGAAGTGAACCTCAGATCCCCAAAAATGGTAAGTACTGCGGAGCAAGCCCAGTGACGCATCGAGGTGAGGAAGCAGGGAGTGGTAGCAACTAGCCAGGAAGGATCCATAAACATATAAACCGAGTTAGTAGAACCACCTTCTGTGAGAGCAAAATATGGGCATACATGGTAGCAGATGGGCATCCATAGTGGCAGAAGGCGGGCATCTATGGTAGCGGAATACTGGCATCAGCATGGTAACGTTGCAGGCATCCATGTGAGCCAAGACTAGGAAGGTATGGGCAACAAGTGTGGGAGCTAGGGGAAAATACCACCCCTTATCAGTCTCTCAGCACCATGGGCTGAGAGTACCGACGAGAGTTTGCGGCAGCAAACTTCCCACATGAGTATAACAGAGTAATGCATGGTGACCACAGATGCTCTATGCGCATGGTCAGCTTCCCCGCTGGACTTTTCTTCATTGTGTGCGGATGCGTGGATCGAGCAGCGAGAGGAAACATTGAAGTGGGAATCCCGGGTCCAAAAATCAATTTGGTGACAATCTGGAAAGAGCCATAGCTAGAATATAGAGGAAGAGAAGTAGGTCAGGAAGAAGCTGAAGACAGAAAAGAAAAGCTGAAGATGGCAGGCTCGAGCCTGCTGGAGCATGGCGCAAACGCTGTGAGGTGTGGAGGCGACGCCGCATGCTGCATAGCCAGTGAAGTCTAGATCTTAATTCTAACCCTAGTAGTAGTCGTGCCGCTAACAGCGGCTATAACCGAGCCGAGCGCAGTTCTCAGCCAAGTATGAGTCGATATATTTTTTTGTGCTCCACTGGTGTAATTGAAGCTTGTGTTGGTGGAGTAGTAACAGGTGGTGCACCTCCGGTTTCACCTTGCATTCTACATAGGTGGCTTTCTGAGTTAGCCGAGGCACGAGGCTAACACAGAAGTTAGTCTAAGGGTGAGTAAGCGATGTGGCGTAACGTCTCTTGCCGTCTACCCACATCCGCCGTTCGAACTCTGCAGCCTGCTGCCTGCTTCCAGTACCAACATTCTTTTCTTCACCCACCCTCCACTCCCATTTAAGCCCGTACAAAGCTTCTCTCCCCCAGTTTCCTTTAATCCTCAAACACTAATGTTCACCTTCGTCAACCTCAGTTTTTAAACCAGCTACTTTCAGCTTTGTCCGACGGTCTACGCTCGCTTCCTAAGGAACTTCGAAACCGAGCGTGAATTGTGACCTGCTTCGGTGCCCACCCGCCCCTCAGCTCACTTCAATTCCTAGGTTCGAGCTAGCCCTTCGGGCCGGGAAACCCTGCGGGTTTTCGCCCAAATACCCATCTCAGTCTATCACTTTCGTTGCAGTAATTATCTCGCCGCCGTTCTACAATACATTGTCTTGCACTGCGCTACCCTTGAGCCACCTAGTTATGATACGCATAGAATCTGCATCGTGCCCGTGGGAAACTTCATATTCCATCCAAATTCAGTTAAAAGTGCTAATCAGGATATGAGAAGTTCACAATTCTGCGATGGCCCACTTCCCGCCATTGTGACACAGAAATTGGACAAAGCCACTGCAAGGTAATGTTGCTCTGGCTAGAGCCCTGTAACACTGCCAAACTTGATTTTGAGTTCAGAGTTGAAGAACGTAACATTCTTTAATATTCCTGGGCAGTGTGATTGATGATGGCATGAAAGGAAGCTGGTATATGTCATCGCTAGTGTTGCCGCGAGGCGAGTCGAGTCGAATCGAGGTGGGAAATTGAGGTAACCTCGAAACAGTTCGACAGTACGAGTTG
>CAKNEV010000083.1:0-94674 GCA_930272055.1 Rhizopogon roseolus
CAACCAGCCAAAAGTACTATCTCATAATGCATAATGACCATGCAAGGCTATGCATTATGCAATATGCATTATGATGCAATTTCTCACCGGCCCACAGTGGGACCATCCAAAATGCTATGCATTATGAGAATTATGCATTGTGAGCGTATGCATTATGAGAAAGTCTACTGTACTTGAAAAACGGCGGGGAGTCACATGACACCACGTGATGTGTCGGAGGGGGGGGGAGCTGGGTGAGCTGACGGCAAGTGCATGTTTGGGCTACGGATAACTCACGTTCCTCCAAGAGATAGAGATCTGGCGAAGGAGAGCCAACGCGAACGCGATAGAAATCACTTCAAGTTGCGCGGGGACAAAGAAAAGAACAGGGCGATGCACGTAGAAAGGCGTCTTACCCGCCTGTTGGGTACTGAGTGCGTTCTGGGAAGGAAGTAATTATTGAGTTTCCGCAGTCTCAGGCGCATGCTTCCAAAGTAATACCAACTCAGGTTTTACAGGGAACCCGTAAGAAACGCGTAAGGAATACAAAAGTCCCTACGCACTATGTACGAAAACCGGCGAAATAAGGTTCAGCCACAACTGTACAGCAGCGTCGAGCTCGTGACATGACCACGAACTCCAACAGTAATCAAATATGATTGCCATTGATTGGCTACGGTAGAAAGCAGGGCGAGCGCGTCCACGAACTTTCTTGCAATCCTTTGGAAGAGTCCTGGAGGACAGTTGTTCCTTAATGGTTATCATTGCATCAGTCACTGACTCGCATTCATTGGCGGTCCCCCGAATAATGATGCAAACCAGACATCTGTAGGCAATCGATATTCGTCGTCATCAATTTCCTTTATGTATATCCTGGTGAGTAGCAGTCGAGCATCGAAAATGGGTTTATTTTACGCACCAGTTCCATCAATCTATCTCATGTGTGATTGCCAGATGATCTAGGCATCCAACCTTGGAGTACATATCTGTGACAGGTCAATCAAGATGATTTTGAGCGTCACCAGCTAAAGATAAGACTGGTTGGAGCCTCAACTTGGCGATGGTGAATCCGCCAACCGTAATAATATTGCGTCACAAGAGTGCTGCATACACCAGTTGAAGGGATATAAATACTCGTACCATGAACATAAATACAAACAACAGGTAATAGTACACAAGGTTGGGTAGGCGATGTGATGCTACGAGTCGTAGGTAAACGAATTGGTGGTTCCTTCTACGCGACCTCAGTGGTTCCTCAACATATGCCTGAGCTCTGACTCCGGAACCCTAATCTTAAACTCGATAGCGCAGGGGCGTTGGACACTATCGCTCATAAATCCCATGTCATCCAATGGTGCCGTAGAATCCACAGTGAGCTGGAAGGCCCAAAGAACAAGGAGCGAGTTTATGAAGACAGATCTATAACACACGAATTGAGCTTGAAGGTGATGTCCGCGAAGGGAAACCATCTACCTGTTTGCGACATGTTGACCGGGACATATACTACATAGTAGAATAAATGTCAATATCAAGACAAAGAAAGTATGGTGCTTACCGACGACCAAACCCGTAGACAAAGAATTTAAGATCGTCTCTCAGGCGACCTTGGTCGTTAAACCATCGCTGGGGATCGAATTTGTGAGGCTCGGGAAAGACTTCTGGATCTCGGGAAATAGCCCTGAGACGGTAACCATCAAATCCATCGTGTCTCGAAGCATGATTACTTACCAATGATTGCCGAATACCGTAGTGCCAGCTGGAATACGATAGCCTCCCTGGTGCCAAACTATCATTCATAGATCATGTTGTTGAAACATTACTTGCCCAAACCACGTCTTCAGTCGTGCAATGGGGAAGACCTGAAGTGAATGTCGTAAACTTCGATACATACAAAGCCGCAACAAACACACAAACCATTAGCAAGTATCGGTCTCCATCTCAAAACCTCAGAGATGAAGGCTTGCAGACGAGGAAGGGATCCTTGGTCAGCAAAAGTCGGTACTGAATCGGAGAGATCATATAATCAAATTGCAGAAGTGGAATCGAACTACCTCGGTCCCTTCCGATGACCTCGTCAAGCTCGGCTTGGACTTTCTCTTGCTCATCGGTGAAGCATGCGGCTGCCATTAGTACCGTGCATATTGCTGCAGAAGTCTGATATTTCATTTCAGTCACAATGCCTCCAGAAACAAGGATCACTTGGCTTACCGTAGTAGATCCAGCTCCAAACAAAGAACCAGCAAGGAAAGCTGCCTCGATTTCTGTTATGCCACAGGATTTCCGGTTCTCTAACATATATTTCGCGATCGAAGGGCCAACGTCCATGTTGAGCTGCTGTGGAACAAATCAGACATCATGGAAAGATTCGCATTGCAACGCGTACCATTTGCTGTTTGACGCGGTTCAGCTGACTGGTGTGGAGTCGCCTGGTGTCCTCGAATCCACGTTTTAGTTCTTGGCAATACCAAGGAACGTATTTAAGCCACGGGATCGAGTCCACCAGGTAAGTGCCGGGGCGCATGGCTTTGAGTACTCTGTCAACGCTCTGTAGAACCTCCCTGACTTCGGGATCAGTCGCAGAAGTGGGCGTATCCTTCCCGTATGCAACTTTCATAATTGTCGTCGCAGCATAACTTCAAATTACACGTAAAGAACGTGCCATCATAAGATGAATCGAAAGGCTCACGTCATCGCATGGTTCTGAAAGTTGTTTGGATCATTAAGAATGTCGAGGACGGTATTTTTCGCGTGTGACATCTGCAGAGGCTCATACGCCTCAGCTGCCTTAGGCTGGAGATGCATATGAAGTGTCCTGCATCACGTCGAAAACCTAGTCACACAGCATCGGGGACTACGAACCTACGCAAGCGACGAAACCTATCCCCAACGGATGATAATCCGATGGTCAGTCCTCCGGTAAGTATTTCTCCAGCAGCAATCGAACGAGGGCGGCCAGCTAGTGTTCCGCCCAGCTTCTCCATAATATCAACCGCGGCCTGCAATGGGATTTTGAGTCAGGATATGGAGCAAGCAAATATGAAAAGACTGACCTTGTGGCGGCCGATAATAACAATTTTCTCAGTTCCTCGGCGAATGGTGATCATAGGACCGTACTCATCAATCCATTCCGCTATGGTGAGGAATGTGCTAATCAGCCATGGGACAAAATCAGCATCAATAAACAACGTGTCAGTGTGGCAATCTCACTTCTGAGGGGGTAATGAATGTCCCCAAAGTCTCCAAGTGGGAGGAGAAGGTGGGAGGGGAAGGCTACTCTCCGATCTAGAAAGGTAAGCTCGAGTAATGATTCCTACCCAAAGACAAGTCACAGCACCAAGGAGAATGTGCGTGTTGTCAGAAATGTGCATGGCAAGCAGTTGCAACATGACTAATTTAGATGAGAGGAGAACGATTGGAAGGAATCCAGGTAAATTTGAGCTATGGATGGTGTTTAAATCCAATATCCAATTTACTGCCGGCGGCTTAAGCGCACCTGGACGGTTCTGACTTGAAATCCATTTGGAAAGCATGCGGCCGTCGGTGCTAGTGTCACGTATCAGCGTAGACTGCGAATGATGTCGCGATGACGGAGCAATAACATCTAGATCTCCTTCTAGTGAGACGCATATCCTCACGTCATGGTACTGCATGCGTGGTCCGATATGCATAGGTAGAGGTCCAGAGACCAGGAGCTTGCAATTGCTACTTTGCCTACGGAATTCAGCAATGAAACTCGGTGTGAACGAAGATCTATATCTCGGAGTCCTATGGTCTTCTTCCTTGGCGACTCATTGATTATGTTCGGGCGCTTTGTGCCGCAGTGGGATGGCTGAACCGAGGCAATGTAATGCATAATAATTTATGAAGAGCGAAGAGAGGTGTATGAATTATGAGCATAATCGATGCATGACACTTCTACTTTTCTCACGTAAAAGAACAATGCCTGGGAAAAACCTGCCAGTGCCATTCAGCGGAATGGGGATACAAGAACAATGACTACGAATACTAGTAGCAAGCCTATAGATCAATTTCGGTAGCTGACTACGAGGGAAGTGCATGTTTGGGGCTATTGCGGCATAGATAACTCACGTTCCTCCAAGAGATAGAGATCTGGCGAAGGAGCGCCAAGGCGAACGCGCTAGAACTTATTTGCAAGTTGCGCGGACAAAGAAAAAGAAGAGGGCGATGCACGTAAAAAGGCGTCTTACCCGCCTGTTGGGTACCGTGTGCGTTCTGGGAAGGAGACTCTGCGCATATCAGAGGACAGACGATGTCGATATCTGCATCCCAGCTTCCAGTGATGTCCCAGCCATTTTCCATGGTTCTCCCACTTCACTCCCTCGTCTCAACACCCATTAAGCAACCTTCTTATCAATCCACTCCTACGCCGATGCCCCAGGAAGGCATCTAAAGGTACCCTGGCGAAAGCATGCAGTGCTTCCCAGCCCCACAAGGTAGATCTGCCCAAGAGAGAAGGTGAGCTGCGATTCCCGTAGTTATTAGTAGTCCGACGACGCATCTAGCGAATCGTGAATACCCTATAATTAGGCGGAAGGACTTACTGGGGTAGCCTAACAAACGAGTGGCATGGTATGGTGCAGGATCTGTTCGCGGATCATGGTGGTTGCTTGGATGAATGGAGCCATAATTTGGGCATGCCTGCGAAGCATCCGTATGAGAATACGGGCATCCACGTAGTGGTCTGAGGGAACGTGTGCGACTGCGGCTCATGGACTGCAAGTGCCGTGTTGACGCTCTGAGGGGCAATTATACCATCCATGTTGGTTAAGCCGAAGACCTCCGCTGCTACAGAGCGGCTGTTGCGCGGGGCGTCTTTGCAGCCTTCAGGGGAGAAATACCTTAACTCAACACATTTGAAGTTGTTCACCTTTGAAAATGAGGGTTCATTTTGGGCTTCTTTTTCTCGGCTTCAAGAAGCTCCTTTTTTTCTGGAAGCGTCGAATAGGTGTTGGGCTTCTTGTTCTTGAGCATAGATGCCGCAACTTTTGTTCGCTCGGAGACGCTACCTAATAGAGTCGTGATTTGACGGATCCAGGAATAATGACGCAAACCGGACAAAATTTTGCGGGCGATCGATATTCTTCCTCACCAAATTCCTTGACATATTTTGGTGGGTCGTTATCAGAAGGAGCTGAGCCTCGAAGTATGGGTTGTACTTTGTGCACTAGTTCCATCGGTCTATCTCATCTTACATAACTAACAGGTAATAGTACACATTGTCTGGGTGATGTGATGCTAGGAGTTGCAAGTAAACGAATTGGTGTTTCCTTCTACGCGACCTCAGGGTGGTTCCTCAACATAAGCCTGAGATCCGGTTCCGGAACCCTCATCTTGAACTCGATAGCGCAGGGACATGGGACATTATCGTTCATAAACCCCATGTCATCCAATGGTGCCGTAGAATCCACAGTGAGCCGGAAGGCCCAAAGAATAAGGAGCGAGTTTATGAAGACAGATCTATAATACGCGAAATAAGCTTCAAGGTCATATCCGCAAATGAAAACCTTCTACCTGCTTGCGACGTGTTGACCGGGGCACATACTACATTGTAGGATAAATGTCAATATCAAGACAGAGTAAGTATCGGTACTTGCCGACGACCAAAGCCATAGACAAAGAATTTAAGATCGTCTCTCAGGCGACCTTGGTCGTTAATCCATCGCTGGGACTTGAATTTGTGAGGCTCGGGGAAGACCTCTGGATCTCGGGAAATAACCCTGAGGCAGTAACCGTTAGATCCGTCGTGTCTCGAAGCACGATTGCTTACCAATGATTGCCGAATACCGTAGTGCCAGCTGGAATACAATAGTCTCCCTGGTGCCAAGTTATCATTCATAGATCATATTTTTGAAAGATTACTTGCCCAAACTACGTCTTCAGTCGTGCGATGAGGAACACCTGCAGTGAATGTCGTAAAGTTCGATACAAAGCCGCAACAAAGACACGAACCATTAGGAGCTATCGGTCTCCATCTCAAAGCCTCAGAAATGAAAGCTTGCAGGCGAGGAAGGGATTCTTGGTCAGCAAAAGTCGGTACTGTATCGGAGAGATCATGTAATCGAATTGCAGAGATGGAATTGAGCTACCTCGGTCCCTTCCGATGACCTCATCAAGCTCGGCTTGCACTTTATCTTGCTCCTCGGTGAAGCATGCGGCTGCCATTAGTACCGTGCATATTGCCGCAGAAGTCTGATACTTGATTTCAGTCACAGTGCCTCCAGAAACAACAAGGACCATTTGGCTTACCGTACTAGATCCAGCTGCGAAAAAAGAACCAGTAAGGAAAGCTGCCTCGATTTCTGTCATGCCATGGGATTGTCGGTTCTCTAATATATATTTCGCGAACGAAGGGCCCACGTCGATGTCGCGCTGCTGTAGAACGACTCAGAAATCGTGTAAATATTCGCAAGGCAATGCGTACTATTTGCTGTTTGACGCGGTTCAGCTGACTGGTATAAAGTCGCCTGATGTTCTCGAATCCACGTTTTAGTTCTTGGCCGTACCAAGGAATGTATTTAAGCCACGGGATTGAGTCCACCAGGTAAGCACCGGGGCGCGTGGCTTTTTGGGCTTCGGAAAGCGTCTGTATAATCTCTCTGACTTCAGGATCAGTCGCAGAAGTGGGGTTGTCCTTCCCGTATGCAACTTTCATGATTGTCGTCGCAGCATAACTTCAAATTGCACATAAAGAATGTGCCATCATAAGACAAACTGAAAGGCTCACGTTATTGTATGGTTCTGAAAGTTGTGTGGATCATTAAGAATGTCGAGGACGGTATTTTTCGCGTGTGATATCTGCAGAGGCTCATATGCCTCAGCTGCCTTATGCTGGAGATGCATATGAAGTGCCCTGCATCACGTCGAAAACCTACTTACGCAGAATATGGGACTACGAACCTACGCATGCGACGAAACCTATCCCCAGCGGGTGTCAATAGGACGCTCAGTCCTCCCATAAGCATTTCTCCAGCAGCAATCGAGCGAGGGCGGTCAGCTAGTGTTCCGCCCTGCTTCTCCATGATATCCACCGCGGCCTGCAATGGGATTTTGTGTCAGGATATAAAACAAGCAAACATGAAAAGATTGACTTTGTGACGGCCAATAATGACAATTTTCTTAGTTCCTGCGCGGGTGGTGATGATAGGACCATACTCATCAATCCATCCAGCTATGGTGAGGAATGCACTCATCAGCGATGGGACATAATCAGCATCAATAAACAACGTGTCAATGGAACCCTCACTTGTTAGGGGGTAATGAATGTCCCCAAAGTCCCCAAGTGGGAGGGGAAGGTGGGAGGGGAAGGCTACTATCTGATCTAGAGAGGTAAGCTCGAGTAATGATTCCTACCCCAAGACAAGCCGCAGCGCCGAGGATAAGTTGTGTGTTGTCAGACATGTGCAGGGCAGGCAGTTGCAACATGACTGATTTGGATGAGAGGACAAGGATTGGAAGAAATCCAGGTACATTCGAGCTATGAATGGCGTTTAAATTTAATTTACTGCGGCTGTGTCAAGTGCACCTGGACAGATCCGACTTGAAATTGATTTGGCAACCATAACATCATTTGCGGTCATCGGTCTCGCATATCAGTATATGTAGATTGGGAGTGATGAGGGCAATGACTCGCGAGCGCGTATCCCAATGGCAGTGACCGTCACGTGGGGTCGAGAGGGCTTTACATAAGCGTGTCACGTTCCCACGGGCCTGTCCCCCTGCAACGCGACTACGGCCCATCATGATGAACATCCGATGGATCTTCGTCCTAGTTTTGGAACACTATCTCAATAATACAGTCCACACCGACCCATAATTCTTTGCAAGCTAGCCGTTTCATTTTTCCAATCCCGACTTCATTCAATTGCAACACAATTCATGTCACTCAGATTTCCCCGACTACAGGTCCAGGCGGCTGCCTCCGAAATTTTCACAGCATTCTGCAGAACTCAGCCGAATTCAGATGTATTCCATCATCTAGGAGCTATAACCTTGAAACATCCTATGCCTTATGATCCACATCAATCCAGACCTGATCGCTTCATATCGTGGTCATCACCACGTCGAAACAAACTACAACAAAACAAGTTTACCATTTCAGCCATTCATAGCTACGATATAAGATGGCCACTGTATCTTCCTGGATCTGCTGGTCAGCCCCCGAAAATCCGAGTCACACCTTAGACTTGGGTCCATCGTTTCGTGAGATAGTTATTTCACCGAAACAGAATATCTAGTATGTCACCTTTGTCAGTGAGTCGAGATCATTGTTAGTATTTCCATCTCTTATATTCTGCCTTGCTCTCTGAACTCCTCAACAGTTCCTGGTGAATGATCTTTTGAGAAGATGTCCCGGGTGGCTGACACGCTGTCAAGGGTGTTGAACATGACTCCCGCGAATTTCAACCCCATCCGAAATGTTCGGAAGGAACTCAGGTGGAGCTTCACAACTGGTCATTAGGCAACAGAGAGGGGAATCGATTCATTGACTGCACGGCACAGCGGGCGTCGGAAACTATGCAGTTTCATGCCCTCGATGAATGCATATTCGATCCCTAGCTTGCGGATCTCATCTCTCTATTTGGTCAAGCGCTTTGTGCACCTGATCTGCCCGTGATCCGCGTTCTGCTCACGAGTCGCCCTAAAGCACACATCCGTAACGCAATTCGGAAAAGAGATTTGCTCCCGCTGGTGCACGAAATACCGGTGAAAACTTCGGGGAAGGGTGTGGCCACTATTATCTTGTTAGATGGGTCAGACGTCAATAATGACGTCTGTATCATCCTTCAAAGAGCTGCAATCTCGCCATTCCGATCTCTTGTTGCCAACGGTGGATCAAGTTGCGCCGCTGGCGAACCGAACAGGTAGACGTTTCATCATGGTGTCTACGATGATGAAGTTTATCTATAATGCAGCGACCCGCACGACGAGTTCAAGCTGGCGGACGAGATGATCCCAGGAACAAAGGTGCACGAGTTGTATGATTGCGTCCTCTCTATATGTACCGACTACACATCGGAATATCTGCGTTGCTGCTTTTGTAGACCCTCTGCCGACATGAAAGATCTCGAAACACCTCTGCCCTAGTCAGGGGAGGGATGACGAGACGACACCGGTTCGTCATGGAGATTCCTAGCGACAGCTGTCGTCCAATGAACATATGCAACTCGTCTGTCTGCGATCATGTTTCCGATCCGTAGAACTGCAGCCTCTTTCAAGCACAATATATCACACCGTCCCACTTGCTTAGTACCGGTACATTCCTCGTTCTGCTTGATAATAAAAGATATGGAGGAACAACTGATATCTATAGGTCTCCATTCCCATTTCGTTCTCGTAGATTTAGGTACTAGCGTATTCTACTGGGGAAACGCAGGTGAGTTTCATTGTATTTATGATTATTGGTAATTTTTTATTTATGCCTCCTCAATTGCTAACCCCGCTCCGATGGTAGTGTCAACCAGCTCAGTGCAAACCGGACTTTGCGGGCAATCGATATTCGTCTTCACCAAATGCCTTGATGTATATTCTGGTGAGTCATCATTAGAAGCCTCGGACCTCAAAAACGGGTTGTATCTTTCCATCGGCCTATCTCATGTTGTGACTGCCAGACTCAGATGATCTAGGCATCCAGCCTTGGAGGAGCACAAATTTGTGACAGGTCAATCAAAATTATCCTGAGCGTCACGAGCTACAGCCTGCAGATAAGATTGGTTGGAGCCTCACCTTGGAGGTGCATATCTGTTAACCTAATAATGTTACGTCACAAGAGTGACGCATGCCCCAGTTGAAGGGAAGAATGAATGCATGGATATTCGTACCACGAACACAAATATAACCAACAGGTAATAGTGTACAAGTTAGGTTGGTGATGTGATGTAAGTAGAGAAAACGAATTGGCGGTTCCTTCTACGCGACCTCAAGGTCGTTCCTCAACATATGCCTGAGCTCTGGTTCCGGAATCCTCATCTTGAACTCAAGAGCGCAGGGACGTTGAACATCATTGCTCATAAACCCCATGTCATCCAACGGCGCCGTGGAATCCACAGTGAGCTGGAAGGCCCAAAGAATAAGGAGCGAGTTTATGAAGACAGATCTACAACACACGAAATGAACTTGAAGGTCACGTCTGCGAACAGAAACCTTTTACCTGTTTGCGACGTGTTGGCCAGGGCATATACTACATTGTAGAATAAATGACAATGTCAAGACAGAGTAAGCATCGGTGCTTACCGACGACCAAACCCATAGAGAAAGAACTTAAGATCGTCTCTCAGACGACCTTGGTCGTTAATCCATCGCTGGGGATTGAATTTGTGAGGCTCGGGGAAGACTTCTGGATCTCTGGAAATAGCCCTGAGGTGGTAACCATTAGATCCATCGTGTCTCGAAGCATGATTGCTTACCAATGATTGCCGATTACCGTAGTTCCAGCTGGAATACGATAGTCTCCCTGGTGCCAAATTATCATTCATAGATCATGTTGTTGAAAGATGACTTGCCCAAATCACGTCTTCAGTCGTGCGATGGGCAACACCTGCAATGAATGTCGTAAACTCTTCTACAAAACCAGACCAAAGACACGAACCATTAGGAGATATCGGTCTCCATCTCATAGCTTCAGAGATGAAAGCTTGTACACGAGGAAGGGATTCTTGATCAGCAAAAGTCGGTACTGTATGGGAGAGATCATATAATCAAATTGCAGAAGTGGGATCGAACTACCTCGGTCCCTTCCGATGACCTCATCAAGCTCGGCTTGCACTTTATCTTGCTCCTCGGTGAAGCATGCGGCTGCCATCAGTACCGTGCATATTGCCGCAGAGGTCTGATACTTGATTTCAGTCACGGTGCATTAGAAACAATGGGACCACTTGGCTTACCGTATTAGATCCAGCTCCAAAAAAAGAACCAGCAAGGAATGCTGCCTCGATTTCTGTGATGCCATAGGATTGTCGGTTTTCTAACATATACTTCGCAAACGAAGGGCCGACGTCCATGTTGTGCTGCTGTGGAACGACTCAGACATCATGCAAAGATTCTCAAGGCAACGCATACTATTTGCTGTTTGACGCGGTTCAGCTGACTGGTGTAGAGTCTCCTACTGTTCTCGAATCCACGTTTTAGTTCTTGGCCGTACCAAGGGAGGTGTTTAAGCCACGGGATCGAGTCTACCAGGTAAACACCGGGGCGTATGGCTTTGCGCGCTCTGGCAAAGTTCTGTATAACTTCTCTGACTTCGGGATCAGTCGCAGAAGTGGGCGTATCCTTCCCATATGCAACTTTCATAATTGTCGTCGCAGCATAACTTCAAATTGCGCATAAAGAATGTGCCATCATAAGATGAATTGAAAGGAGCTCACGTTATCGTATGGTTCTGAAAGTTGTGTGGATCATTAAGAATGTCGAGGATCGTATTTTTCGCGTGTGACGTCTGCAGAGGCTCATATGCTGCAGCTGCCTTAGGCTGGAGATGCGTATGAAGTGCCCTGCATCACGTCAAAAACCTACTTGCGCAGCATCAGGGACTACGAACCTCCGCATGCGACGAAATCTATCCCCAGCAGGTGCTAATCCGAGGCTCAGTCCTCTGGTAAGCATTTCTCCAGCAGCAATCGAGCGAGGGCGGTCAGCTAGTATTCCGCCCTGCTTCTCCATGATATCCACTGCTGCCTGCAATAGGATTTTGAGTCAGGATATATAACAAGCAAATATGAAAAGACTGACTTTGTGACGGCCGATAATGACAATTTGCTCAGTCCCTAGGCGAATAGTGATGATAGGGCCGTACTCATCAATCCATTCCGCTATGGTGAGGAATGCACTCAACGGCAATGGGACATAATCAGCATCAATACACAACATGTCAATGTGAAACCCTCACTTGCGAGGGGGTAATGAATTTCCCCAGAGTCTCCAGTTGTCAGGCGAAGGTGGGAGAGGAATGCTATTCTCCGATCTAGAAAGGTAAGCTCGAGTAATGATTCCTACCCCAAGGCAAGTCGCAATACCAAGCATAATGTGTGTGTTGTCAGAAATGTGCAGGTCAGGCAGTTGCAACATGACTGATTTAGATGAGAAGAGAAGGATTGGAAGGAATCCAGGTACATTTGAGTTATGAATGGCGTTTAAATTCATTTTACTGCGGACGGATTAGGCGCACCTGTCCAGTTCCGACTTGAAATTTATTCGGAAAGCATCACATCATGTGTTGGCCATTAGTACTAGTGTCGTATCAGTATAGCCTGCGGGTGATAAGGCAATGACGGAGCAATAACACTGAAGAATGTGGACCTTCTTCTCACTCGCGCCCGTGAAACGCATATCCCCACATCATGGTACACAAGTGGTCCGATATGCTTCGCGAAATCTCTGCACTGGTGCAAAGATCAGGAGCATGATGTAATCGCTACTTCGCCTACGGAATTCAACAATGAAACTCGATGTGAAGAACGATGTATAGTCCGGAGCCTTGTACTTTTCTTCCTTGTCAAAGGCGACTCACTGACGATGTTCGGGCGCTCCGTAGGATGGCTGAACCGAGGCAACTTGTTTGGTCATACTCCCCGCAACATGCCAAGGCAACCATTGAAGGAACTCTTTCCTGACTTAGGAAGCGCGATTGGTAGCTATAGGAACCGTGGCCGTGCTTGTGGACGTCGGTGTACTTTCTTGCGTAAAAGGACAATGCCCGTGAATAGCTTGCCGTTTAGCATCTCATGCATCATGATGCATATAAAGAATCAGGATCCATAGGGAACCTATAGGAACGCCGCTTCGCCAGCATTGAATTCAGCAGAAGCGTACCTATGGAGGCACCGCTGGACAAGGCAACAAGATATCTCACATATGATGAAGTGCAAATGGTTCTGCATGGAGCATTCAGCACAACCAGCGCATACTGCAGCTTGAAGATCAGAGATCATAGAAGAGAGTACACAACAAGCCTAACTGTGTGAGAATCATTTACATAAGCGAGTCACGCCCCTGTTCTTTTCACTTGCCAATCCGCGGACTAACTTTCTCCTTCAGGGCTAAAGGCCTAGGCACTCGTGCCTGCTACAAACTGGGAACCCGGTATACTGTATACCTTTCTTTGAGTAGGTCATGAGTCCAAAAAGCTACCCCTGCTTTGTTCCCTCTTTTCGTGCAAACTGGCTACAAAGACAGCACTATCTCCGAGTCCGACTGTCGAACCAAGTACATCCATGTCGAGACTAGATCGAAACTAAATTTGCACCATTAGAGGTAAGCCTACCGTTAAGTGTACAGCCTATCATAGTACACTATGCTTGCCTTAATACTGAGCTAGTGCTCGCCCGGTTCACTTCACAGCTTTCCGGTCTTCAAACTATTTAATTATCTCCAGGACTTAGCCATGAATTGCAAGAGTGAATGGTTATCATTGCATCAATCACAGACTCGCATTCATTGACGGACCCCAGAATAATGACGCAAACAGGACATTTGCAGGCGATCGATATTCTTCCTCACCAAATTCCTTGATGTATATGTTGGTGAGTCATTATCAGAAGGAGCTGAGCCTCGATAAATGGGTTGTACTTTGTGCACTAGTTCCACCGGTCTATTCCATGTATGATTGCCAGATGATCTAGGCATCCAGCCTTGGAGGATTGCAAATTAGTGATAGGTCGATTAAGATGATTCTGAGCGTCACGAGCTAAAAATGAGATTGGTTGGAATCTCAACTTGGAGGTGGTGTATCTGTTAGCCGTAATAATGTTGCGGCACAAGAATGCTGCATTCACCAGTTGAAGGGAATAATGAATGCATGAATACTCGTACCACGAACACAAATACAACCAACAGATAATAGTACACAAGGTTGGGTTGGTGATGTGATGCTATAAGTCGTAAGTAGACGAATTGGTGGTTCCTTCTACGCGACCTCCGGGTGGTTCCTCAACATATGCCTGAGCTCTGGTTCCGGAACCCTCATCCTGAACTCAATAGCGCAAGGACGTTGGACATCGTTGTTCATAAACCCCATGTCATCCAACGGTGCCGTAGAATCCACGGTGAGCTGGAAGGCCCAAAGAATAAGGAGCGAGTTTATGAAGACAGATCTACAACACACGAAATGAGCTTGAAGGTCATGTCCGCGAAGGGAAACCTCTTACCTGTTTGCGACGTGTTGACCGGGGCATATACTACGTAGTAAAATAAATGTCAATGTCAAGACAGAGTAAATATCGGTGCCTACCGACGACCAAATCCATACACAAAGAATTTAAGATCGTCCCTCAGGCGACCTTGGTCGTTAATCCATCGCTGGGGATTGAATTTGTGAGGCTCAGGAAAGACTTCTGGATCTCGGGAAATAGCCCTGAAACGGTAACCATTAAATCCATCGTGTTTCGAAGCACGATTGCTTACCAATGATTGCCGATTACCGTAGTGCCAGCTGGAATACGATAGTCTCCCTGGTGCCAAGTTATCATTCATAGATCATGTTGTTGAAAGATTACTTGCCCAAATCACGTCTTCAGTCGTGCGATGGGGAACGCCTGCAGTGAGTGTCGTAAACTTCTATACAAAGCCGCAACAAAGACAAGAACCATTAGGAACTAACGGTCTCCATCTCAAAGCCTCGGAGATGAAGGCTTGCAGATGAGGAAGGGATTCTTGATCAGCAAAAGTCGGTACTGTAGTATCGGAGAGATCATGTAATCAAATTGCAGAAGTGGGATGGAGCTACCTCGGTCCCTTCCGATGACCTCATCAAGCTCGGCTTGTACTTTATCCTGCTCCTCGGTGAAGCATGCGGCTGCCATCAGTACCGTGCATATTGCCGCAGAAGTCTGATACTTGATTTCAGTGACAATGCCTCCAGAAACAACAAGGACCACTTGGCTTACCGTACTAGATCCAGCCGTAAAAAAAGAACCAGCAAGGAATGCTGCCTCGATCTCTGTTAAGCCATAGGATTGTCGGTTCTCTAACATATATTTCGCGAATGAAGGGCCGACGTCCATGTTGCGCTGCTGTAGAACGACTCAGACATCATGTAAAGATTCGCAAGGGATTGCGTACTATTTGCTGTTTGACGCGGTTCAGCTGACTGACGTGGAGTCGCCTGCTGTCCTCGAATCCACGGTTTAGTTCTTGGCCGTACCAAGGAAGGTATTTTAGCCACGGGATTGAGTCCACCAGGTAAGCACCGGGGCGCATGGCTTTTCGGACCATGACAATGTTCCGTGTACCCTCTCTGACCTCGGGATCAGTCGCAGATGTGGGCGTATCCTTTCCATATGCAACTTTCATAATTGTCGTTGCAGCATAACTTCAAATTGCACATAAAGAATGTGTCATCATAAGACAAACTGAACGGCTCACGTTATCGCATGGTTCTGGAAGTTGTGTGGATCATTAAGAATGTCGAGGACGGTATTTTTCGCATGTGACATCTGCAGAGGCTCATACGCCGCAGCTGCTTTAGGCTGGAGATGGATATGAAGTGCCCTGCATCATGTCGAAACCCTACTTACACAGCATCGGGGACTACGAACCTACGCATGCGACGGAACCTATCCCCAGCCGGTGTGAATATGATGCTCAGTCCCCTGGTAAACATTTCTCCAACAGCAATCGAACGAGGGCGGTCAGCTAGCGTTCCGCCCAGCTTCTCCATAATATCCACCGCTGCCTGCAATGGGATTTTGAGTCAGGATATAGAACAAGCAAACATGAAAAGATTGACTTTATGACGGCCGATAATAACAATTTTCTCAGTTCCTGGGCGAATGGTGATCATAGGACCGTAGTCATCGATCCATCCCGCTATGGTAAGGAATGCACTCATCAGCGATGGGACATAATCAGCATCAATAAACGTGTCAATGTGAAACACTCACTTATGAGGTGGTAAGGAATTTCCCCAGCTTTTCCAAGTGGGAGGGGAAGGTGGGAGGGGAAGGCGATAATCTGATGTAGAAAGGTAAGCTCGAGTAATGATTCCTACCCCAACACAAGCCACAGCACCAAGGACAAGCTGTGTGTGCTCAGAAATCTGCAAGGCAGGTAGTTGCAACATGACTGATTTAGGTGAGACGACAAGGATTGGAAGGAATCTCGGTACAATTCGAGCTATGAATGGCGTTTAAATCCAATTTACCATGGAGGGTTTCCGGAAGTTCCGACATGAAATTCATTTGGCTAACATCACATAATGTGCGGCCGGCATCAGTGTCGCATTGAGTGCGGCAATGACTCGCGAAGCGCGTATCCCCACGTAATGGTTCACGCGTTGGTCCGAACTGTCCGTAATATACTTCGAGAGGCATTTACATAAGCGAGCCATGCCCCCACAGTGTTGCGTCACAAAAGTGCTGCATACCGTACACCAGTTGAAGGGAATAATGAAAGCAGGAATACTCGTACCACGAACACAAATACAACTAACATGTGATAGCACACAAGGTTGGGTTGGTGATGTGATACTATAAGTTGTAAGGAGACGAATTGGTGGTTCCTTCTACGCGAGTCCGACGTCAAGCTGGTTGCTCAACATGTGCCTGAGCTCTGGTTCCGGAACCTTCATCCTGAACTCAATAGCGCAGGGACGTTGGACATTATGATTCATAAATCCCATGTCATCCAACGGTGTCGTAGAACCCACAGTGAGCTGGAAGGCCCAAAGAATAAGGAGCGAATTTATGAAGACAGATCTATCACACACGAAATGAGCTTGAAGGTCATGTCCGCGAAGGGAAACCATTTACCTGTTTGCGACGTGTTGACCAGGGCATATACTACGTAGTAGAATAAATGACAATGTCAAGACAGAGTAAGCATCGGTGCTTACCGACGACCAAACCCATAGACAAAAAAATTAAGATCGTCTCTCAGGCGACCTTGGTCGTTAATCCATCGCTGGGGATTGAATTTGTGAGGCTCGGGGAAGACTTCTGGATCTCGGGAAATGGCCCTGATGTGGTAACCATTAGATCCACCGTGTCTCGAAGCACGATTGCTCACCAATGATTGCCGATTACCGTAGTGCCAGCTGGAATACGATAGTTTCCCTGGTGCCAAATTATCATTCATAGATCGTGTTGTTGAAAGTTTACTTGCCCAAATCACGTCTTCAGTCGTGCGATGGGCAACACCTGCAGTGAATGTCGCAAACTTCGATACAAAAGCGCAACAAAGACACGAACCATTAGGAACTAACGGTCTCCATCTCAAAGCCTCAGAGATGAAGGCTTGCAGACGAGGAAGGGATTCTTCATCAGCAAAAGTCGGTACTGTATCGGAAAAATCATGCAATCAAATTGCAGAAGTGGAATCGAGCTACCTCGGTCCCTTCCGATGACCTCATCAAACTCTGCTTGCACTTTATCTTGCTCCTCGGTGGAACATGCGGCTGCCATCAGCACCGTGCATATTGCCGCAGAAGTCTGATACCTGATTCAGTCAAAGTGCCTCCGAAAACAACAAGGATCACTTGGCTCACCGTACCAGATCCAGCTGCAAAAAAAGAACCAGCAAGGAAAGCTGCCTCGATTTCTGTTATACCATAGGAATGTCGACTCTCCAACATATATTTAGCGAACGAAGGGCCGACGTCGATGTTGCGCTGCTGTGGAACGACTCAGACATCATGTAAAGATTTGCAAGGCAATGCATACTATTTGCTGTTTGACGCGGTTCAGCTGACTGGTGTGGAGTCGCCTGCTATTCTCGAATCCACGTTTTAGTTCTTGGCCGTACCAAGGAATGTATTTAAGCCACGGGATTGAGTCCACCAGGTAAGCACCGGGGCGCAAGGCTTTGCCGGCTCTGGCAATGCTCTGTATAACTTCTTTGACTTCGGGATCAGTCGCAGAAGTGGGCGTATCTTTCCCGTATGCAACTTTCATAATTGTCGTTGCAGCATAACTTCAAATTGCACATAAAGAATGTGCCATCATAAGACGAATCGAAAGGCTCACGTTATCGCATGGTTCTGAAAATTGTGTGGATCATTAAGAATGTCGAGGACGGTATTTTTCGCATGTGACATCTGTAAAGGCTCATACGCCGCAGCTGCTTTAGGCTGGAGATGCATATGAAGTGCCCTGCATCGCGTCTAAAACCTACTTACGCAGCATCGGGGACTACGAACCTACGCATGCGACGAAACCTATCCCCAGCGGGTGATAATCCGAGGCTCAGTCCTCCGGTAAGGATTTCTCCAGCAGCAATCGAGCGAGGGCGGTCCGCTAGCGTTCCGCCCTGCTTCTCCATGATATCCACCGCGGCCTGCAATGGAATTTTGAGTCAGGATATGTAACAAGCAAATATGAAAAGACTGACTTTGTGACGGCCGATAATAACAATTCTCTCAGTCCCTAGGCGAATAGTGATCATAGGACCGTACTCATCAATCCATCCCGCTATGGTGAGGAATGCGCTAAGCAGCGATGGGAAACAATCAGCATCAATAAACGTGTCAATGTGAAATCCTCACTTCTGAGGGGGTAAGGAATGTCCGCAGAGTCTCCAAGTGGGAGGGGAAGGTGGCAAGGGAAGGCTGCTCTCCGATCTAGAAAGGTAAGCTCGAGCAATGATTCCTACACCAAGACAAGTCGCAGCACCAAGGGCAAGCTGTGTGTTGTCAGAAATATGCATGGCAAGCAGTTGCAACATGACTGATTTAGATGAGAGGAGAAGGATTCGAAGGAATCCAGACACATTCGAGCTCTAAATGGCGTTTAAATTCAGTTTACTACTGACGGGTTAGTTCCGACTTGAAATTCATTCGGAAAGCCTATCAAATAATGTGCGGCCATCGGTTCTAGTGACACGTATCAGTATAGACTGCGAGTGATGCGGCAATGACGGTGCAATACAGTGTCTACCGGTCAGTGACCACCTGTGAGCCTTCGGCAAAGGCCACTTCAAACTTAAGCTTCAAGGGCCGTGAATGCATTGAGTGCCATGAGTCCAAGAGGCTTGTCCTGTACATCTGATCACGATAATCATTATCAAGTACACTGGACCGTCAGCAGCTCAGCCTCAAATCCTCGACGTTTCCTCGCGGCTGCACCTCCTTAGCGCCTACTACATAGTAGTGGTCTTCCCCGTCCTTTTACTACTTGTTCTCGCTTGTCCAGTATGCAACCTGTTAGATGGAAAACCCCTTTGGAGCGAATGTTCATCAAGCTACACATGCGAGACCTGAGCACATTCCTATCTCATTCGGTTTCCTCTACTACCACTACTCAAAAATTGGTGACGACACTGATCTTAATGCTCAAAATGCAGCTCTTGAGAGTGCAGAGCGCCAGTGGGCTCGGGTTGATCGGGAAGTATTCATTGCCGCGAATCGCCTCATTGCCTCTGCTGTAGATGACACAAGCATCATCGGTATCTGTGGCGAGACCAAACTCGCGGACGAAGAGGGTTCATGGTAGGCGATGATTCAGGTTTGTTTACCTTTTGCCTTTGTGAATCGCGAAGCTCGCTGACATTATACACAGGTATACGAGTACTATCTCTCTCACCGTCTATCAAAGGCGTTCGAGAGTTTGTTCGGCTCGGTATCTTGTCTTCCTGGATGCTTCTCGCTCTATCATATCCATACCGCAGATAAGGCAACCATATCATCGAGGAGTACGCCAGGAGGGAACATAGACACGCTGCACAAAAAGAACTCCTTCTCCCTTGGTGAAGATTGTTTCCTGACAACACTCCTTCCAAACACCTCCCGACGTTCCAGACGAAGTTCATCCCGAATGCGGTCGCACACGTACGAGCTTGTGATTTTGCCTCTTGCCAGACTCTGGGTTACTGTGGAGTCTGTGGGTTCTGTGAAGCCTGCGAGTTTCTGTGGATTCTGTGACAGGCTGCACAGGAACATGAACTCTGTAGCTCCTGTGGGAAAAGTTGTAGTTTATCAGGCTGATGGGCTGATGACAGTTGTTCCTTCTGTACGTGCGGATTGGCTACAATGACAGCACTATCTCCGAGTATCGAACCAAGTACATGACGGCGAGAGTGCAAACTGATCGAAACTCTAGCAGTGTACTAGTAGAGGTAAACCTGGTGGTACGTGTACAGTGTACCATAGTATAGCATGCTTACCTTGATACTGAGCTAGTACTGATCCAGTTTACTTGACAGCTTACGGGGCCTTTGGACCATCCGCCCACATGGTCTTCAGAATACTTGGTGATCTCTAGTACTAGCCATGGGTTCGAAGCGTGAATGGTCATCATTGCATCAATCACCGACTCGCATTCAAGGACGGTCCCCCGAATAATGATGCAAACCGGATATTTGCCGGAATCGATATTCGTCTTCACCAAATTCCTCCATGCATATTCTGGTGAGTCATTATGAGAAGGAGCTGAGCCTCGAAAGTAGGTTGTATTTTGTGCACGAGTTCTATCGGTCTATCTCATGTGTGATTGTCAGATGATCTAGTTATCCAGCCTTGGAGGAGAACAAATTTGTGACATGTCAATCAAGATTATCCTCAGCGTCACGAGCTAAAGATAAGACTAGTTGGAACCTCAACTTGGAGGTGGTGTATCTGTTTGTCGTAATAATGTTGCGTCACGAAAGGGCTGCATACACCAGTTGAAGGGAATAATGAAAGCATGAATACTCGTACCACGAACACAAATACAACTAATAGGTAATAGTACACAAGGTTGGTGTGTTGATGTGATGCTATAAGTCGTAAGTAGACGGATTGGCGGTTCCTTCTACGCGACCTCAGGGTGGTCCCTCAACATATGCCTGAGCTCTGGTTCCGGAACCCTCATCTTGAACTCAATAGCGCAGGGACATTGGACATCATCGTTCATAAACCCCATGTCATCCAACGGTCTCGTATAATCCACAGTGAGCTGGAAGGCCCAAAGAATAAGGAGCGAGTTTATGAAGACAGATCTATAGCACACGAAATGAGCTTAAAGGTCATGTCCGCGAAGGAAAACCTTCTACCTGCTTGCGACGTGTTGACCAGGGCATATACTACATTGTAGAATAAATGACAATGTCAAGACAGAGTAAGTATCGGTACTTACCGACGACCAAACCCATAGACAAAGAATTTAAGATCGTCTTTCAGGCGACCTTGGTCGTTAATCCATCGCTGGGACTTGAATTCGTGAGGCTCGGGGAAGACTTCTGGATCTCGGGAAATAGCCCTGAGGCGGTAACCATTAGATCCATCGTGTCTCAAAGCACGATTGCTTACCAATGGTTGCCGAATACCGTAGTGCCAGCTGGAATACAGTAGTCTCCCTGGTGCCAAGTTATCATTCATAGATCATGTTGTTGAAAGATTACTTGCCCAAACCACATCTTCAGTCGTGCGATGGGGAAGACCTGCAGTCAGTATCGTAAACTTCGATACAAAACCGCAACAAAGACACGAACCATTAGGAGCTATCGGTCTCCATCTCAAAGCTTCAGAGATGAAGGCTTGCAGACGAGGAAGGGATTCTTGGTCAGCAAAAGTCGGTACTGTATCGGAGAGATCATGTAATCAAATTGCAGAAGTGGAATCGAGCTACCTCGGTCCCTTCCGATGACCTCATCAAGCTCGGCTTGCACTTTATCTTGCTCCTCGGCGAAGCATGCGGCTGCCATCAGGATCGTGCATATTGCCGCCGAGGTCTAATACTTGATTTCAGTCACGGTGCCTCCAGAAACAACAAGGATCACTTGGCTTACCGTACTAGATCCAGCTGCAAAAAAGGAACCAGCAAGGAAAGCTGCCTCGATTTCCGTTAAGCCATAGGATTGTCGGTTCTCTAACATATATTTCGCGAACGAAGGGCCGGCGTCCATGTTGCGCTGCTGTGGAACGACTCAGACATCATGTAAAGACTCGCAAGGAAATGCGTACCATTTGCTGTTTGACGCGGTTCAGCTGACTAGTGTGGAGTCGCCTGGTGTCCTCGAATCCACGCTTTAGTTCTTGGCCGTACCAAGGAATGTATTTAAGCCACGGGATGGAGTCCACCAGGTAAGCACCCGGACGCATGGCTTTGCGGGCTATGGCAATCCTCTGTATAATCTCTCTGACTTCGGGATCAGTCGCAGATGTGGGCGTATCCTTCCCATATGCAATTTTCATGATTGTCGTCGCAGCATATCTTCAAATTCCACATAAAGAACGTACCATCATAAGACAAACTGGAAGGCTCACGTTATCGCATGGTTCTGGAAGTTGTGTGGATCATCAAGAATGTCGAGGACGGTATTTTTCGCGTACGACATCTGCAGAGGCTCATACGCCTCAGCTGCCTTAGGCTGGAGATGCATATGAAGTGCCCTGCATCACGTCGGAAACCCACCTACGCAGCATCGGAGACTACGAACCTACGCATGCGACGGAACCTATCTCCAGCGGGTACTAATGCGAGGTTAAGTCCTCTGTTAAACATTTCTCCAGCAGCAATCCGGCGAGGGCGATCAGCTAGTTTTCCGCCCTGCTTCTCCATGATGTCAACCGCGGCCTGCAATGGGATTTTAAGTCAGGATATGGAACTAGCCAACATGAAAGGAGTGACTTTGTGGCGGCCGATAATAACAATCTTCTCAGTCCCCGTGCGAATGGCGACCATAGGACCGTAATCATCGATCCATTCCGCTATGGTGAGGAATGCACTTATCAGTGATGGGACATAATCAGTATCAATAAAAAATGTGGCAATGTGAAATTCTCACTTGTCGGGGGGTAAGAAATGTCCCCACAGTCTCCAAGTGGGAGGGGAAGGTGGGAGGGGAAGGCGATCATCTGATCTAGACAGATAAGCTCGAGTAATGATTCCTACCCCAAGACAAGCCGCAGCACCAAGGACAAGCTGTATGTTGTCAGAAATGTGCAAGGCGGACAGTTGCAACATAATTGATTTAGATGAGGGGAGAAGGATTGGAAGGAATCCAGGTACATTCGAGCTATGAATGGCGTTTAAATTCAATTTACCGTGGACAGGTTTCCGGAACTTCCGACTTGAGATTCATTTGGAAAGCACCACATATTGTGCGGCCATCAGTGTCGTGTATCAGTATGGATTGCAAGTGATTCGGCCATTGCTAATGACAGCAATAATATCTGGATGTGGATCTTCTCGGCGCTCGCGAAATTGCATATCCTATGATGAATGTAGTTAGCTTAGTATCAGAACTCTGTTACTCATCTTTCATTTGGTACATAGCTTATATTGTTATGGATATGACAACTCCATATTTGCTCTCGCTATGTAGCAAAAGCGATAGGGGTTTACATAAGCGAGTCACGCCCGGCCTATTTTCACTGCAACCACTGGGTCTTAAGCTTCATCGATGGCATCGATGTCATCCCAGATTCGGAATGACAGTCCACATCGACCTATAATGCTTTGCAAGCTAGCCGGTTTGTTTTATCCAATGTCGACTTCATTCAATTGTGATACAATCATGTTACTCTCACATCCGTAACGCAATTTGGAAAGAGATTTGCGCCCGCTGGTATCTCATTAGATTGTTCATGTGTCAATGATGGCGTTCTTGAATCATCCTAAAGAGTTGCAATCTCGCCGTTCCAACTTCTTGTTTCCGACGACAGATCAAGCTGCGCAGCCGGCGAGCCGAATCGGCAGACGTTTCATCATCGGATTGCCTATGATGATGAAGTTTATTTATAATGCAGCCACCCGCACAAAGAGCTCGAGCCGGCGGACGAGATGATCCCAGGTACAAAGATGTACAAGCTGTGTGACTGCATCCTCTCTATATGTGCCGACCACACGTCGGCATATCTGCATCTGTCAGTTGTTGCTACTTTTGTAGACCTCCTGTCGACCTCAAAAATCTCGAAACACCTCTGCCCTAGTCAGGGGAGGGATGACGAGACGGCACCGGTCATGGAGATTCCTGGCGACAGCTATCGTCCGATGAACATATACAACTCGTCTGTTTGCGATTATGTTTCCGATCCGTAGAACTGCAGCCTCTCTCAAGCACAATATATCACACCGCCCCACTCGCTACTGGTACATTCCTCGTTTCGCTTGATAATGCAAGATATTTCAGAAAGCACGGCTCTGGCAGAACAACGTTATTCAACCCCTCGACTTGCAGAGTTTAAGACACTGGTTACCCTTCATTGACCAACTACCGGACCAATTGCAAGTTTTAAGATCTGCTACCGCTTCGTAGTCCGGACATACAAATTCATCCGAAGATCCTACACTGATGTGGTTGGCTTAAGACTGCAAAGAGGTCAGACTCGCTAAAGGTTGAGAGGGGGGGCTGCGCACCGGGTTGGTCCTCATCCTCCCGATCTGATAAGTACCTAATGCGGCAATTAGCGAAGAGTAGTATAAAAGGTAGTCAGAAAGTGTCGAGCCGAAATAGATCGATCCCCACATGCCATATGGCCTTGAATATATTTCATGATCGTATTTATCCCTCAGACGGCTCCTTGAATCCTCGAAGTTGATGCATGAAAAAGGAAATTTCCTGGTATGATAATCGGATGCAGCCGACCCCTGAAGTGAATGAGGTGCATTTCATACCAACTCTAAATTTGCCTGCCGGTTTATCGTATATCATGCATCATGTACGATCTCCGCCTAGGTGTACTAGGAACGCTAATGCTCAGCCAGTGAATCACGATGTCTTGAAGCGTCATGAGGACAAGATGGATGGAGGAAGAGGTCGAATTTCCGCATGATCAAGCGCGACTCTACTTGTGTACGGTTACGTCTATCCCAATAAAAATAAATAATTACACTGCAGCATACAGGCGATACTACAACCCGGAAGAAATGGGAAAGAATACAGTGAATGATTACGGGAAGGATAATGTGGGAGGAAAGGAAGGGACAACATGGACGCGTCAGGGAATGCGTCGGTAGAAAAGAGCAGAACGTAGGAGATAAATCACTCGCTGGCATCATTCTCCGCATCACTCGATGGTGGTGGTGTCTCTTTCTTCTTGCGGCTAGCTTTAGATGCGGCTGGCTCCTTGGGCTTCCTGGCCTTGGGTTCCTTGCCGCGATTAGGGTTCTCAGGCGCGTCCCGCCACATTGCTGCGATCTTGAAGGATTGTGTCAGACAAAATACAGACGCGTATATGCGCGTACAAACCTCAGACATGGCTTCCTTGATAGGCGCGCCAGGATGTGACTCCTTCCACTCCTTCATGTGGGCTTGCACGAAGAGGTTGTATGCGCTTGGGGCGCGTTTTGGTTTGTCCTCCTTGTCTGGGGAAGTGTATGAGTAGGAGGGCGAATGAAGATAAACATATGACGTACCGGCCTTGGAGGTCTTGGTGTTGGCGCGTTTCGTTGCAGCCTTGGTCTTGGACGCTGTTAGGGAGAGTAAGGAGATTGAAGGGGAGGAGGAGATGCGATTGACTGACCTGTTTCTGTTTTTGCCATGGTGGTAGAGGATTCAGGATGAGTTGAATGAAGATATCGATCTTTAAACGTTAGTCGCGTCGGGGTTTAAACGCGACATGTTATTTGTCACGTGGGGTGGTCAGTGCGTGTCCTTGATTTGCAGCCGAAGCCTATTTGAGCAGCACAAGCGCCATCAATTTTCTTTATCTTGTTTCAGCCGTCGTCTAAATTCGTCCTCCACCTTAAAGTAGCCCGACACTATTAGACATAATGTCCCCTTCCACTCTTTCATCTGCCTTCCTCGCCGTCGCTGCCATCTCTCGCATTGCTCTCGTCAATGCCCAGCTTGACCCTGCTGCCCCCACTCCTCTCGTTGACAAAACCTATGCTTACCCTTCTGGTATCGTGAGTCCTTTTCTTAGTGCGGTGGAAATGGGATCTCATACCGCGTTAGCCTTACCAAGTCGACTACAACACTGCTGCTATCCGTGGTCCTCAAGTCGGTTACAACATTTGCAACTCCACTACTGAGAACCAGCAGTCCATGTGCCAAACGTCATTCGTGAACCACATTGATGGTTAGTTTCTCCTACTTTCATTATTGTATTTCTTATCCCCAAGTCCCGCAGATTTCTGCCTCTGGGCTCCTTCCAAGCCCAACTCGACCATCGGTGATACCGAAGGCCAGGAAGTCGCCTGGTGCACAAAACCTGGCCACGGTACGCGTATCATCCCCTCTGGAGCCTTGCAAGGCGTGCAGCTCATCAAGACCCCCAACTACATCCAAATCGCCGGTTTCCTTGACCAGACGCAGGTCAACATTGCCGCTGATGACTATGGAGGCGAGTTAGATCCCCACGGTGCTGACTTGGTGAGCAGGACTCGTTCATGAGAAACTGGGGTGGAGCCTTAACGTTACTCGTAGCGCGGTAACCCTCTTGGCGGCCTCATGTATTCCAACGCATTCCCAAGTAACGGTGGCAACAACGACTCTTACCAACAAGTCATTGATTGGACCAAGTACGTCCTGCCAATTCGCTTCCTTCCATTTTCTAATTTATTCCTCCTAGCTTCATGGGCGGCAACACCTTCTGTCTGAAGGTATGTGATCCCGCCGGCCAGAATCAACAAGGCCTCTGCCAGAACATTTACGACCGTCTCGGATGTGAATACAACGCGCCTAACAATGCCCAGAAGGGTGTGTTCGAAGTCTGCGACGGTGACGACATGACCCCACCTGGTGTATACGTCTCTGGCGGTGTCACTACAACCTACTTCCAACCGCCCGAGTCCCTCGGCCCCATCACCACCGTGCCATACACCCCAACGCCTGCTGCGAGCTCGAACTGCGTGACGTACACGAGCGCAGCATTGTACACTGGTCAGCCAGCAGCGACTGGCGCGTCTACTAGTGCAGGTGCAAGCGGGTCCGCGGCGGGTGTAACAGCCAGCAGCACCAAGTCAGGCTCATCACCATCGCAAACTGGTGGTGCGGCCACTACGGGTGTGTCCGCCGTCGCTGGGCTTTTGGGTGTCATGTTCGCAATGGTATTTTTGTCGTGAGGATTTGACGGTTGGACGAGTCGTCATTGATAGACTACGCATACCCCATTATTCTGGATAAACATTTCATCTCGCACCTCATGGCGTTATGCCACTGCATGAACTTTTTTAGACGACGGACACTTAGACACGCAGATGTCATCACTCGCTTACACATTTCGCTCATTCATTGCATCGAGATTAGAATAGCACTTGGTTTAATGCTTTTCATGACTTGGGAGTAGTGACAACGTGGAAAGGATTTCTCCCAGTTATTACCTCTCGGCGCGCACTTAGACTACTTTAGCCTCGGCACAAAAAGGTCCGTTATGAGACAAGTTGCGCCATCTCACGCCTGCTGACGAGATGGGTCCTTACTCGGGTGAACACTTTCGAGTTCTATTGAAATAAACGCTAGCCAGCAGCGCGAAAAGCAAATATGGCTTCGCGAGAAACAATATGCACCGTGAGTTGCTAAAAATAAAATAAACTTGGTGATTTCACTCGTTTAGTGAACTTGGAATGTCATACACCGGTACACAACCATCAAGAACGACGAATTCACGCAACAACTCGTTGACGTCGTCCCCCCCAAAAAAAAGGAAAAAATCATGCGAGCTCGAGAAACCGGGCGTTGTAATAGTTAACTTTCGCCAAAAACGCAAGGGAGTATCGAGGAAATGACTCGACCGACAGTTTTGATGATCCGCCATGTCAGAGTACTCATGCAATTCCTGTAGGTCAGAGGTATGTCAGAATGATTCCGGCAACCATTAGTAGTTGCAGGACTTCTGAGTAGGGGCATTGACCAGAGCGCTGCCAAGAACAACCATCGGAGTCATGTCAATTTCGAAGCACATCCATTGCAGGCTCGTGGAAGGCATTGCACGCCGGCGCCGCTATAACAGATTGTGGGGAACGTGTACTCAGAAAAACGTGCAAATATTCCTGGAGGATATCCAAGAGAATAACTTCCTGCCAACATGTGTCACCACTGGGATAGATCAAGTTCTGAAAGAATTATGGATTCAGACGTCACCAGTGACAACGTAGCTGTAAGCGAAGAGACAAAACCATCTAAAATAGAACTAAACGTGTCTCCTCGACAAGCCCTCCTACTCTAACGCGGCGTCGGCCATCTAACATTTCAATGCTTTTTCTACCATTTGTCTTCTGACAAATAGGAACCGCGAGATAGTATACATCGCGGCGCCGACCAGTGCAATGGTCTGTGATCCTGTTAAGTCGCCTCAAAATGAAACGGCCAAGGTCAACTCACCCCAGAGAACACAGCAGCTCTCCACCAAATATAATCTGATGTCAATAGGGCACCAGCTAACGGTGATCCTAGAAAAAGACTTATAATTTGAAGCAAGAGACAACGCAGATGCACGTACCAATCAAACCTCCAAATCCTGCACAATGAGCATAATGTGAGTTTGAAATAATATAAGAGTAAATCCGATCATACGCACCACCAAGGAAGGAACATATACCCATCCGCGCGCTAGACACAGATTAGATGGTTCGTACGCTCTCGCTTGAACCTTAAGCTCACCCAAGTTCAGACATGTTAGGTGTCAAAACAGCCACCAACGGTGCCACCATCGCAATATCTGCTTGATTGATTAACCAATCTTAAACTTCTTCATCATAGCGGAAGTACTTACACACCCCGCCAAAATAGCCATAAAGAACGCCAGTCACAACGACGCTGGTCAGGTTACTCAACCCAATCATACCAAAGATAACTAGGGCGCTCAAGGTGGTCGCGGCTATGGTTAAGTTTGGGACGCCAACGACGGCTGCGATGTATCCTGACGTCACTCGTCCTATAAAACTGCACACATTTAAAATCACAAGCTGGTGATCTCGTTAGCAGGTGATCTCGTTTGCATAGCGCTGTATCTTACAGAATAGAATGAAAATGACACGTTGATTCCGTGCTTGATAGAGTCCAGTTGGAAAAAGAACAAGGGGTAATAGAAGCCGGCATTGTAAAAGAAGCCCCTGTAAAATAAATATTCGAAGAGATGCGAGAGAAGTTGCTTCGGAGGTCTCACCCTGCTATCATAAAGATAATCGGTGCATCGGACATACATTTTTTAGCCGCAGCAATGTAGTTCACTGGTGTCGTTGGCGGAGGAATGCGGGTTCGCATGCATAGACATGCAATGAAAAGGAGCCCGCTGACGAACCCTGCACTTGCACGGACAGCATTGGCAAAGCCGATAGGGCCATTGAGGAGGTTGTTGAGCATGATCGGATGAATGATAGCACCCATCGATGAGCCTGCAATAACGAATGTCATAACCACCGTGCGTTTCCGTCGGAAGTGGTGCGAGACTACAGCTAAACTTGGGATATAAGTGAGACCCGCCCCGATGCCATAGCATAAGGTTTGAGAAAGAAATATCTAATCCGAATTAGAAAAAGAGATTGGACAGCGATAGAACGTTATGCACCTGGTAGTACTGATTGGGTTTTGCAAAAGACAACATAAAGAGTGCAAAACTCTGTAGAAACGATCCGGTAATGATGAGGTGGTAGCTAGTTTGGTCTGATGAGTATCGTCAAGAGGCTGCGATGAAATTGCACTCACAAATAACCTCGGTCATATAATCTGCCTGATATGAGGCCCACCGAGTTGACTAAAAAAGTGTTGAAGCTCCCAATCCACCTACAGGAGATCATAAGTAACATTATATGAAGACACAAGCAAAAACTCACGAGATAGCAGACGACGTCTCATTGGTGAGGTAATGTTGGGTGTAGAAGTCTGGAGCGTAAGATATTTAATCTCCAATCTTCGCTCATATGCAGTTACTGAATACCTTCATAGACGCCAAATGAAGTAACATAACTTTTAATCTTCAGTCATAACCATCCCCAACAACGGCAATAGACATAGACTCACCCGAACCCGCAAAATAGTATAAGAAACCTTGTAAGCAAAGCGAGTAAGACAAAGCGCAACATTCACATTCGGGTTCCTTACGCTCCAAAAGCAGTGGCCCAAGCTTTCAGACCACCTTCCGGGAAATCATCCAAGGGCGTTGGGAGCTCCGGTAGATCGGCCACTGGGCATTCCAACGTTAAGCTTGATTTTTGTTTTTCTTCATCGCAGATTACACTGGTGTCAATATAAACCATTTGAGTGGATTCAGAGGTCATTCTTGTTGGGAAAGCTGACGGTGGTTACTGTATATATAGGCTGCCGAGTCATGCCTACATGTATATCCCAGTCTACGCGCTTTCGAATAGCAAAGACGAATGGGAAATATTCTAATAAACATCACTGCGTCAGAAAATATGACATTGACGTTTCAACTTAACACCAGCGCGCACCTCGGCAAGGGATTTCACAGGCCATACTGCGATATTTAATTTATACCCAAAGCGTCACTCCGAGAAGCTTGTGGCGTTTAGTAAAGCACTCCGCTGGACGAGTTGTAGTGAGCAAGTGCAGCAGGGCCCAGGAATTTCCCCTAGAGGTACCTCAGTATTACGTCAGTTGGGGATCGCCAACGCATTTGCTGTTTTAGCCTCACCTCGTCCGAGCTTGATTCTATTGTATCCTTGGTTATAGCGGCATCCTCGTCATGATTTTATCGTTTCTCCTGAGGAAGACAATTAAATCTGGAAGTCCGAGTTCGTTTTATATCCGAACAGCCCACTTCTAGTACCGTTTCAGGTCGCGGAATTCGGTAGCGGTAGACCGAAATATGCCTCATCAGGAAGACGAGGTGACAGTAACAAGTCCATGTGTAACTGCACCTGAATACAATATAGACCATGGCACTCCACGCCAACGGTTCTCCAACAAACGTCTGATACGTAGTTAGAGACTACGCTGCGTGTTAAGACTGGTACCCACGCTCTGAAATAGGGTAACTTCATCTCCGTTGATTCCTTGAATGGTTCTGGCTATGCATAGTTCCTTGTACAAATGAAGAGAAGCATTAGCGTGTGCGCGAGTACTCATTCCCTGCGAAACGAGAAATTACCGTAGGATTGCGTGCTTGAGCGACGTCTCCAGCCATACGTACAGTCACATGAACCTGCTGAAGTCGAAAGGAAGTGGCAAGTCTCCACAGCCTCAAGTTGGTGCGCTAATGTAAGAATCAATACTTTTATTCGATCAGCAACTTTTGCATCTTGAAGCGCATTCCAATAATCAATTACTTTGAGTGATTAGGTTCTGAAGAAGACCCATTACAGCGATTTGCAGAATACTCGGCCAGTCGCAAGGAGTCTGAAATTTAGAGCCCGATTCCGAATTCGTCGCGTTCGACAGGCTGGGCGCGTAAACCATGAAAGTTTGTGGTCCAATCTGCAAATGAGCCATTATTGCCGTTTTCAGTAAACTTGTGCGGTGGCACATTTCTCGACTAAAATCAGCCATTTTGACCAACAACATTACTCGAACGATATCTCGATGAAAACGCAGTGAATCAACATGATGCTGAAGTGGAGTAGCATCTATTTTTTATTCTCTAGGGCGCCCCGTTGTCAGAATAGAAATTCATCTGCTCTCTCAATTTCTGACTCTTTGCACTGAACCCTACACTTCTGCATAGCATAAATCAATTTGAGGTCATTGAATCTACAACTGAGCAATGATACAAGGTCCCGAGAAGAAATACAAAGTGTGCCCGAATAAATTTGTGAGCAGGGACAACTGTACAGAGACTCTGATGAGCAAACCGTGAGACCCTGAACCGCAAACAACAACTTGAAGCATCCTTAATACTCACCCACGGCAACCAACTCACTTTCATCAACACCACTGCCATTGTATTAGGCGACTATGGGCAACAACAAGACTGCTCGGAGTCGCCAGCCTGCATCTGTTCGCAACTCGGGTACCCGAAAGGGCAAGAAAATTTGTGGTGATGAGAACAGCACAGCACCGACTGGGAATGTAGCAAAGCCCTTGGCTGCCGCTAGTAAACCTCCAAGGCCACGACGGTCTGCTGTGGAGTATATTGTGTGCCATAATTGGAACGGAATACTGCTCTCTGCTCCTCACTGCGTTCCAGAGCAGCACGAGTCAGCTTTAGTTTGAATGAGTGATCGAGTACACAACGCATGGCAGAATCTTACTTTCTTGATTGTAAATCCACTACGACGTAGGGCTCTCCAAATCGTGCAGTCGCTCACATGTACTCCACAGCGCTCCTCCAGCAATTCACGCAGTTCATCGAGGTAGAGATCTGGGCTAGCCTTTAAGGAACTACCAACAAAATTAGTGTGTAAGAACAATAATAAACCATGGTTGAAAACATACCTGAATATCTCTGCAAGTCAAACTTCGTCGACTGCCTTGTAAATGTGCAAACACGTGTTCCCTTGCTATCAACCCATGTTTTCGGTTAGTCTGCAAGTGTGCGTTCCACGGTGCGGCGCTTACAACCTGTGTATTTAACAACGTTGTCAATATCAAAGTGGCAAGCTAAGTTGATTATCACAATCCGTAAGTCGTCAGAGAGAGCTTTGCCCTGTGCCATTGTGTTGATGGCCGAAAGAGAGTCGGTAACGGTTACGGTGTTACCCGAAAGCACAAGAAGTAGCCTGACAGTCAGCAGCACAGTGAAAATCTGAAGAAGATACGTTAGGGCTCCACTCAGAGCAGCCATAGCCACACTAATGATCATTTCAAGAATTGAATTGATTGTTATAAAAAAAGTTGTAGCGCCCGCAGTATGACATTCAGCGTAGAGAATCAATAATTGAGAGAGCGGATGAATTTCTATTCTGACAACGGGGCGCCCTAGAGAATAAAAAATAGATGCTACTCCACTTCAGCATCATGTTGATTCACTGCGTTTTCATCGAGATATCGTTCGAGTAATGTTGTTGGTCAAAATGGCTGATTTTAGTCGAGAAATGTGCTAACCGCCAAGTTTACTGAAAACGGCAATAATTTCGATCTCCGAGTCCAACCCATCATGAGAGTCTGTAGCCGTATCTCGGACTCTACCACCAAACGATCCAGATATCATTTGAAGAATTCATTGGCGATGACTTCTATTGGGCTGCACAAAATCAGTCGTGGTGTTAAACTTGCTGCTGGTAACATTTATGAATGCCGGCTCCTCCCTCTTGAGAACATCCTCGCCTATCAGCTTTTCTGAAAGTACGTTCTGGCGGATTCTCAAGCTCTGGCGTGAGATTGGTGATGTTGTCAACATTTCCAGTGGTCTTCGCGAACATCCTCGTGCGATGATGTGCTGATTCGTCTCGTCCGTAACTTCCCTGAATGGTTCTCCAAGTGGACAAACTACAAAAGCAGTGGCCCAAGCTTTCAGACCACCTTCCGGGAAATCATCCAAGGGCGTTGGAAGCTCTGGTAGATCGGCCACTGGGCATTCCAACGTTAAGCTTGATTTTTGTTTTTCTTCATCGCGCGGGCTACACACTGGGGACAAGGGCCTATTTTCCAGAGAGTCAAATTTTAAGTACACTGTGATCAAAGACAAACTGAAATCACCCTGAAATTTCGCGAAAAATCTTGCTTTCATTCTGAACAAATGTTGATCAGCCAATCAGATTTCATTTTTCACAATGTGTTCAACATATGTTCACCATGATTTCAAGTGGCTCAGCTTTGCAAAATTCTGTCATTCCTCATGGTGTGTTCAGATTTATTCCAAAGGACACATTGTTCTGTCCCCCCAGTGACATTGGTGTCAATGTAAACCATTTGAGTGGATTCAGAGGTCATCCTTGCTGGGAAAGCTGACAATGGCTACTGTATATATAGGCTTCCTGGTCATACCCACATGTGTATCTCCAGGAGGAGAGCCCACATATTTTCGAGTAGCAAAAACGGATGGGAAATATTCCAGTAAACATCATTGCATCAGAAACTATAACATTGACATTTCAACTTAACGTCAGTGCGCACCTCGGTAAGGGATTTCACAGGCCATACTGCGGTATGTAATTGATCCTCACAGCGTCACTCCCAGAAGCTTGTGGCGTTCAGTAAAGCACTCCACTGGACGCAAGTGAGCAAGTGCGGCAGGGCCCGGGAATTTCACATAGGGGTGAGTGTACTACGTCAGTTGGGGATCGCCAACGGCATCTGAACCTTCAGCCTTAGCTCGTTCGAACTTGATTCTATTGCATCCTTGGTCATAGTGGCATCCTCGTCATGACATTATCGTTTCTCCCGAGGGAGATGATTAAATCTAGAAGTCCGAGTTCGTTTCATATCCGAACAGCTCAAAGTCTTCTAATACCGTAACGGTTCTGGCTATGCATAGTTCCTTGTACGAATGAAGAGAAGCATTAGCGCACGAGTCCTCATCCCCCGCGAAACGAGAAATTACCGTAGGACTGCGTGCTTGAGCAACATCTCAAGCTTATCACCGAGTGCTTGTTGTATGTACAGTCACATGAACCTGCTGCAATCGAAAGCAAATGGCAAGTCTCCACAGCCTCGGGTTAGTGCGTTAATGTAAGAATCAAGACTTCTATTCGATCAGCAACTTTTGCATCTTGATGCGCATTCCAATAATCAACTGCCTTGAGTGATTAGGTTCTGATGAAGACCCATTACAGCCATTTGCAGAATACTAGGCCAGTCGCAAAAAATTTTGAAATTTAGAGCCCGATTCATCGCGTTCGAGAGGCTGGGCGCGTAAACATAACAATGTTGTTGACGTCTATAGTACGTACTTCGCCAGCCCTTGATTTCGAGTCCAGCCCACCATGAGAGTAGCCGTATCCCGGACTCTACCAGACCTGCCCACCAAACGATCCAGATATCATTTGAAGCATTCATTGGCGATGGCTTCTATCGGGATGCATCATGATCACCAACGACAAGTATTGAAAGAGGAGATCGAGTGTATGACTAACGAGGCGGAGAAGTGTGGGAACAGGTAGCTACAGTAGAAATGCTCATAATGCATAAGGGCCTCGAGACTGCTGTAGTCTCCTAAACCTAGGCTGAAGCTGTTCCCGCTGGATGTCCTGTCATATCAATCCCGTGATGACTATTATCGGTCTCGTCTGCTTGATAGTTCTCTGTCAACTTCTACCAGTACCCAACATCAGCCGCATGCCTCTTCTGCATTGAGAGGAGCGCGTTAAACCATCCTCGCTTTCACCTTGATGTAAACATCCAGAAAGTCATCTTGTATCATCACATTGGCTGCCAAGCGCCCATTGGGCGACAGGGTCATAGCGTCATGATTCGGTCCCACGTTCAGGGGCGTCGCAGGTATCTTTTGCAACTTTCCGGTGCGACGGAACTGGTTCTCTCTAAAGGACAATATCGGAGCGATTCTGTCAATAGTAGGTAGGTCTCACTTGATCAGGATCACACATCAAAGATTTTGTACGGAGAGAGGGATAGCACCAAGTGTGATGCTTTGGCCAACCTGAACCATGCACAATAGTCGCATCAGATCCTTCAGACTCCTTGTCAGCCGTAAGCAGAACTTTGATCGTTGATTCACCAGGCTGTCGACAAGTAATGGGGGCTATTTCACAACAGATTTCCCATCGTTGTCTTTTCGTACTTGCAGGATTATGGCAGGTAGCGGAACAGTAGGCCACGCTTGGTCAGAGGATGAAGTGTCTAGCCAATAGGACGAATCTCCTTGATCGATTGTGTAACCTTCGATCGTCATTCCTGGGAGTAATTATGCACAAATGAGCTGGACAGGCTGAATAATGTGAGGTGGCGGTTGCGGGTGCGATGACTCGGACTCCGCAAGTTAGGTCCTTTGATAAACGGAGTTAGCTTTCAAGAAGCTCACAAGAAACAACAGTTTACCTGCAATATCATTCGGCCAAATTCAAACGGCGAAGACGCTCCTTATCGATTTGAGATGCTGGCGAACGCCAGTTCCCACAGATCATAGGATGGCTCTTTGTTCAAGCATTTCGTCGAGGAACTGCCCAAATGCCACGTCATAATCTTCTGCAAGCGTTGTACCTGCTTTTGATCCCTGACGCCACGAACAAATGCTTGTTTGGACATGTGATTTATCCCATGGCAGGGAGCACGAAGAATCGAGAAAAAGGTGCAGCCTAAAGATTCAAGGTCGTCTCGTCTGTAACGGTTTGTTCAAAGCTGCCCACAGAAATTTCAATATCCTAATTGTGAGGGTGAATTGACTAAACTAGACTCGATGTGAATTTAGACGGACATAAAATAAAGTTCCTAGCACGAAGTCAGGTTCTAATTTTGGCCGACCATGATGCATAACAGTACAAACGTGCCAATCATGTCTAGGCCAAAATAGGATGTTGCCCGGCTTTATATCACGATGAACGAGGCCATGACAGTGAACGTGCTTCAACGCCGAAAGCTGGCAAGAGTCAGCCATAAGTATACGATATAGTCAAAGAGCATAGCACACCATCTGCGCAGCTTTTGAGGAGCGATCTTCTTTATTGCTTGTCCCATGAAATCACCCATAATCGGATGGTACTTGAAATGTTTGAATTGTCCGATGGCGTATATAAAAGGGATGTTCGTACAGGCTTCGAAAGTTGCGAGCCTCATGCTGAACTAGACATCTATGTAATTCGCAGGAAGACTACGAATGGCGGGAAGTGATGGATCAATACATTTTGGGTTATGTAAAGTTGTAAGTCGCTGACCTAATATATTTCGACATTATATTTGTTGATGCTCGGACAACAACATTTTCCTGTTTTTTTTTCCAGCCCAATTGTTTTGTGTGATGAATTATACTTCCATTTTCAACATTGACAACAGAAAGTACATCTGGGAGAGCGAAGTTCGACTCCTCGCGTAAGAGACTTTTTTGACAAGTTTTGTGTTTTGTATCGAATTATCACTCCATGTTCAACATTGTCAACCGTGCGCGTGAATCGTGATACGGGCTGTACACCCGCCTGTCATGCTTACCGTAAAATACGGCCGCGGGAGGCGCAACGTTTTTCAGTGACACTGATAGTCATGGACGATTGGATGTGGTATCGGATTTATTACAGCCGTTCGCGTATATAATGCCTAAGGGCTTAGCAGAATTTAGAGGCTCCAATGTAAACGGCTGTAAGTAGTTTACAAATACTCTTTACTTCAAGTCACCCACGAAGGTGCATTTCAGGCACCTTGGCATCTTCAAGTTGTGTAAGACCCTGGCGCCCGCTCGCCGCCATAACCCGACATCACGTAGCCCTATCATAACTGTATATCTGACGTTCTGGGAATTCCGATATGCCATACGCAATATTGACGCCTAGACTTGAAGTTGGACGTCTTCCTAGTACTACAAGCTCACCCTGGAGGACGCTCAGTCTTCAGAGGACTTACTGAAGGGACCGCTTCGCCAAGGCGTTCAACCTACTTTCTACCATGATAGCCACCTTCCTCTACGCCTCTCTCTTCTGCAGCTCTGCGCTGTGTGTGTGTTATTATTTCCTGCCCGTAACTAGGCAGTTGCCTCTGCCTCCGGGTCCCAAACCCAAGTTTCTATCGGGGAACGTCCACCAGCTCCCTCGTTCTGAGCCGTGGAATGTTTTCAAGCAATGGTCAGAAACGTTCAGTGAGTTCAGCACAAGTATAACGCACATTTCCCTTCTCATCGGACTTACATTTGTTGAGAATCTCCCATTATATTTTACCGCATCTTCGGCCGTAAAGTTGTACTCCTCAACACTTTCAAGGCCGCCAATGACTTGCTGGAATCACGCTCGAATTTTTACTCTGATAGACCGATGGCTTGGATGTACAAGGAACTAGTTAATCGCAAGATGACTGTCTTCCATATTTCGTCACACCACCCGCGCTTCAAAGTCTACAGGCGCTTGCTCCACACTAGCTTGAATCCCCGAGCTGTAGAACAATATCATGGGATTTTGGATGAAGAACGGCTTATTCTTCTTCGAAACCTTGCCACGACACCAGAAGCATTTATGAGACACATACGACGGTATGTCACGCCACTCGGTCTCACGATCGAAACTCATGAATACAGGGTATCCGGTGGAGTCATTATGAAAGTTGCATACGGATGGACAGTGAAGGACATAGACGATTACTTCGTCCAATTGATGGAACAATCATTCGCCTTATCGGGCGAGATTATGAAGCCCGGCAGGTGGCTGGTTGATGTTTTCCCCATACGTGAGCCTTATCTCTTTTACCTACATCCCAACACAGCCCACAAGGCACCCAAGACATTGCATCTTAAGAGTCTCCGTTGTCTTGTTGTGGCATATAAAGATAGAAATACTCTCTTTCTTTTACCTGCACGCGATACCGATGTTCTGACATGATTTAACAGTGCGGTTCGTTCCTTCATGGTTCCCGGGAGCCGGATTCAAGAGACAAGCCTCCGTGTGGCGTCAACAATTAAGCGAACTAGACAGAAAACCGCACGCATGGGCTAAAGAACAGATTGTATGTGGTCTGAACTTGGTTTTGGTCATCTTGTGACCCATTGCCGACAGGAATCAGGCAATTATGTAGAGTCTTTCACCTCTCAGCATCTACGTCCCGAAGATGGTCATGAGATAGATGCTGAAGAGGAAGACATCATCAAGTGGTGCAGCGCTGCTTTATACGTCGGAGGGGCTGATACAGTGAGCGACGTGGTGCTTTTTACTTCCGTGATACTGACCTTATTAAAGACAGTTTCTACATTAGCATCATTCGTGTTACTCATGGCTCTACATCCTGATATACAGCGTCGTGCGCAAGCTGAGATCGATGAAGTAGTAGGAAAAGATAGACTACCAACAACAGCTGATAAGATATGCCTGCCCTACGTCTCCGCAGTCGTGAAAGAAGTGTTCCGTTTTGCACCGGTCGCGCCCTTTGGTGAGATATTCGTGATTCTATCTCTCTACTGCACTTACTCGTGCTCGCAGGCCTTCCTCATCGTGCATTGCGAGAAGATGAGTACCTTGGGTACCGCATTCCGCGCGGTTCAACCATCATCGCAAATATATGGTTTGAATAGCCACCTCCTTCAGCATTTTGATTGTAGAACTGATGTTCTTAAAGGGGAATCACACATGACGCATCTTTGTATCCGGAGCCGATGACATTCAATCCCGCTCGCTTCATCGCAACGTCAGACGGTGCAGCTCACATGGATCCCAGTAAAATTGTTTTTGGGTATGGCCGTCGTGTCTGTCCTGGCGCGAACCTTGCAGAAGTTTCCATGTTCCTGAACGTAGCCGGAATTCTTGCAACATTCGATATATCAAAGACATTGGATGAGCAAGGCAAGGAAGTGGAGCCTCTTATCGAATATACGAATGGCATCACTAGGTGAGTCATCAACGAGCAGGCGAAATGTATTCCTTGCTAATGTTGTCTTTCCAAGCCATCCAAAACCATTCAAATGCTGCATTCTGCCTCGCTCGCACGAGATTCTTGCCATGTTGGACCTTCCATAACTATGAGGGCTAGATACAGAATACCGAAAGGACGAGTATCTCTGGTTCACCAATGTCTTCACTAAGACTGGGTCCCTGTTGTGTACAACATTCGCAAGATGTCGGTTTGTCGCGAACACAGTCAAGTACAGGTTGTATTCCCAAGCCCTCGTACACCAAGCTCTCTTTCAATATGCTGTTGTACCATATGCTTAGGTTGAAATGGAGACACTCCTGCACGACGTCGGGGGCGACAGCTTGTACGAATTGGATCCATCTGATGGTATCGGGAAATTGCAATCATAATGATTTGCAACTACTGCAAGAGTCGCAGATCATAGTTCAATCGGGCGACATCAAGGTCGGGAGACCGCCCCCGTTTGACGGCGGCCAACCTCGCTTCATATGAAGCCCAGATGTCGTTGATGTAGAGCTGGCTGCGAGATTGTGCCACGAACAAACCACTTATGTATATCATGTTCGAAACCCGCCGAACGAACTACCCGACTTTCCAAACGATGTGGAAAGTGTGGAGGGTTGGTCCCCACTGTATGACTCGCCTTTCTTGGGTAAGATAAAACGGTTGAATGAGAATCTCACTCTAGAGGGCTGAGATCGATTGTTCTGGAGAGCCTGTCAGTGCGATTTTGCAATCGCGACAATGGACGGAGAAGGGTGTCAAATCACAATATAATAAGACTGCTTGTTCACTTACAGGCATCATCCGAACGAGATGCACTCGTTATAAATCAACATACAATACAATGTTCTGAACAAAAAAAGGGAGGAAGATTCACCGGTAGGCATCCATCCAGAAGTACCATCTATAGCGAAGGAACACTACAAGAATAAGCATGAAACGTTCCAGAAGGCGACTATGAGCCGAAATACACCCAGATGGCCGTTAACTTCGTGCCACATATTCCGCCCCGGGATGAAGCTCAGGGGATAGTACCTAACATAGCTGGTGCAGGGAAAACAATTCGGGCGATAACATTTGAATCCCCTGTGTGGGAATCGCACACATGGAACGTTCGTAGGGAGATATATTGAAATGACTCGACTTTTGGATCGATATCGATATTTGCAACATCCTGGTGCATCCATTGGTGGTCGTACATATGCAAATAAGGACAGTGGACAGCGACGAACTTGACATGGCTCGCGGAAGGAGGTCGTCGTCAAGGTAGATGGGGAAACGAATATTGAGTCGCCAAGTTGGCAGCTACCCAAGACAAAGAAAAAGTTCTGTTACTCTCAAAGGGTTGTCTGGGCCGCCTTGAACTTGAAGTTCTCACGCACGACAAGACAAGATGTGGACGTATTCAAGAGTCTGGAATACTTTGTACGGCGGCAGTGCATAGCAAAGTTGCTCTGCCTCTGCCCGAAGCAAAGCCCAAAGCCCATACAAACATCCTGAAACATAGGTCTAATAAGCCGCAACAATAGTAGATTTGTATCAGTGACCAACACAAGAAGTCAGTGAACATGCGAGCAGTCAAGGATAGGAAGCACAAGTTGAGCGAGCTGTTGCGCATTATCATGATCATGAGCAGTGCGGAGACAAGAGAGTCACGTGTCGCACTAGTACCGTGTCACAAAGTCTAAATTCTATGCCGCCTCGTACCTCGGCCGCTTAGAAACACCTTTACCAGTATCAATAAGGCGAAAGGCCGCGTGAACGCGGCAAAGCCGGCGACGGTTTGAAACGTGATGCATTATTTGAGTGGTTGATACCAGTACGACGGAACGACGTATTGTAATTTGTAATCGAATTAGGACAACACTACGATGGAACGACATTATAGGACGAAAAATATCGATAATGATTCAATTGATCTTTTCTTTCTCTTTTCCCTTTCCCGACTTTCTTTTTGGTTCTTCGGTCGGTTTCAGCCTTTTTGCGGGATCAGGTCTAGTGTCGAACGCAGGGAACGCTTCGAAATTGTTGGTCCATAAAATGGCAGAGGACGACGACAATACAGGGATCGGCCGTTCTTCAATCGGCGCATCAGGCGAGGACAGGACGAAAAACTCCTCTTCCACGTGCGCCGGTGCGAAACATCCTTCAAAGTTCAACTCACTAGACTGGAATAAGCTGTCGAGTAACGACCAGGTAGGCGATGCGCTGTGGGAGCGAACTCTCTGTCTAAGAGTCTGTTTTTGAGAAGCTTAACAGTATTCTTTGTATCGAATTTTCGCTCTTCCATTTTCACCATTCACAAGCGATCGGATAGTACACCCTGTTGGAATTTCGCGGCTGCGCAAATGACGAACAACGAAATGGTATTGGCAGGGAACCCTTTGCAAACGCGCAAAGGTACTCGACTCGTAGATACGACTATATATGTAGGTAAATTTTATCTAATCACATGCGAAATGCGACAGACTTCAACAACGCCCGAAATATTCCGACACACCCGTCTATCATGCTTGAAACATGGCTGCGGGACAGCTGGATTCGACTCCTCGGCTAAGAGACATTGTTTGATAAGCTCACCCAATTTATTCTTTGTATAGAATTATTTCTCTTCCATTTTCAACATTGACAACTGTCTGCTAGTTTATCGGATAATATACCTGCCTGTCATGCTTGAAACATGGCCGTGGGGGCGGTTCGCCTCCCCACCAAAGAGACTTTTTTTGACAGGCCCAGCCAACCCGTTCTATTGGTTGATTATGTTCATGCAAAGGAATAGTGTCGCCAGAAGCAATCGGAAACAAGCATGTACTTTGTTGACAGGTACTAGTAGTGCGATGATTTGAACAAAAATAATTGGTTGAGCTTATCAAAAGACTCGTAGGTGGGGAGTCGAGCCCGCAGCCATGTTTCAAGCATGACAGGCGGGTGTACTATCCGATCGCTTGTGAATGGTGAAAGTGGAAGAGCGATAATTCGATACAAAGGATAAATTGGTTAAGCTTCTCAAAAACAGACTCTTAGGCAGAGAGTTGAACCCAGCGCTCCCACAGCCATGTTTCAAGGATGACGGGAGGGTATACTAGGCGATATACTACCAGAGAAGTTGGTAGTGGTAGTGTTGAAAATGGAAGTCTGATAATTCATTACAAAAAATAAATTGGCTTATAAAAAAAGTCGAACCCCGCTGTCCCGCAGCGCATGACAGCCAGCTGTACTACCTGATATGTTACCAGACAGTTGCCAATGTTGAAGATGGAAGAATGATAATTTGATGCGAAGAATAAATCCCGGTGCACTGTCCGATATACCACCGGAAGGTTGTCAAGGTTGAAAATGGAAGTCTAATAATTCATTACAAAAAGCACCTTGACTGGGCAGTCGAACCCCGCTGTGCCGCCGCCATGTTTCAAGCATGATAGGTGGGGTTATCGAATATATTACCGGATAGTTGTTCGATGTCGAAAGTGGAAGTCTAATAATTCGACTCAACAAACACATTAGCTGAGCTTATGAAAAAAAGCAGTCTCTTGGCGTCGAACCTGCTGTGCCGCAGCCATGTTTCAAGCATGAAGGCGGGTTATTCAATAAACTACCAGGTAGTTGTCGATGTCGAAAGTGGAAATCTGATAATTCGATTCAAAAATCACATTGGCTGAGCTTATAGAAAAAGAAGTCCCCCGGAGTCGAACCCCGCTGTGCCTCAGCCATGTTTCAAGCATGACATGCGGGTGCACTATCCAATTCACTACCATAGAGTTGTCAACGGTGAAAATGGAAGCGTGATAATTCGATACAAAGAATGAATTGACTGAGCTTATGTAACACAAAAAATCTCTTGGGCGGGGAGTCGAACCCCGCTGTCCCGCAGTTATGTTTCAAAATGCACAACGAAGTGTATCGTCGTCAGAGCAGTTTTTTATCGAATCAATAACATGTACTCTTTCTTGTCCCGCTGATTGCTGCAGAGGGCGGTCGAAGTAAATGTTGTTGTCCGAGTACTAATAAATATAATATCGACATGTTGGGTCAGCGACTTACGACTTAGCCCAAAATGTATTGATCCTTTGCACTTCTCGCCATTCGTAGACGAAGTTGTGACATACGAGTTACGCAACCAAGTCCCCAAAATGCCAGAAATTTCACTGTCCTTTTTTGGCGCTCCATGTTTTGTTGTGTTCCATTCACGCGCGACATCTATCGAACCTCCTCCCCAAGGTTTGTGCAACACAGCATTTGGAATCAGCGTACCTCCTCGTGTTGGTTGCATGTCGATGTAAAGAACTAACTACGTCAACTAAAGCAGGGTGGTCGAACGGGGATGACCTGGCTTGGTCAGGGTATGTACTTACTTTGTACTAGGTTAACCCTCTCTTGCACAGCAGTGTGATGAGCACACTAGCCGTTCTCTTGCCACTGGTAGATAGGGGGCTGCCGCGCGGTGTCCTCATGACGAGTTTGGCATCCATCATATCATTTCATTGGTAACCCGACCTTCAATTGGAAGCAAGCGACGCATCATGGTGATAAGCGCCATTAGAATCGGGTGATATGATCCAATGTTGTATTCCAAACTCCCATTCCACAAGGTATTGATACAGCGTACATATGTACATCCAGATACCATCCAGTTCACGACCTTTCTAGTATCCAGCAAGTTTTGAGTTATGGTTGATTCCTGGGATGGTGGGAGGCGTTCACAGCCTCCATCACGACCCTGATCAAATGATGGCATCGTGGGATCGCGCAGGTCGCAACATAAGTCACATCAGCATTCGTAAACCCCTAAGTAAGCGACAATAGAGTAATTAATCTGATCTGCATATCGAAGCGAATGTACCTTGGCAAACAGGGATAGACTATCGCGGCGACCAATGAGAACGCCATCTTAGCGGTGTAAAGTTCGGTGGTTTTGAAGTACGTGAGTAAGCTGATATATAAGAAAGATATGTCAAGGAGGGAAAGTCGAGGAACCATGCCCGCCGCACCTCCCAGCCCATCAGTTCGAGACTCAGCCTCTCATCTTGAGAAATATGGCTTGAGCCTTCCAAACTCACCGCAACTCCAGCCAAGTAGTCCTGAAACACCCAGAACCCGGTTCGCGGCTTTCAAACGTCAGGTCAGCGTAAGTCCAGTCATTTTGACCGTCCCAGACTCTGAGTCGTCCTAACGCATCGACTGGCCAAGAAGTCCTTACAACTCCCATTCACGCACAAAGATACCATCACCTGCTATGACGACCTCGGCACACCCAAAACACACGGCCTCGAACAAAGATATGTCAGCCCCACTACCGGCGCCTGCCGCAAACTCATCATCCAATCCACCAAACCCTCCTCCCCCTCGGAAGTGCCCATCAAAAACCACACCAGCCAAGCCAGCAAACTCGCCATCTGGCTCCTCGCCACCAGCCCCTTCCGCGGATGGATCATTCTCCGCTGGTTGGGCGTATGGTTGTTTTTCACGCTCAAGCTTCTTTGGAGCGTGCTGTGGTTACTGGCTCAACTTTTCGCGCCGATTGATTTGTCGGATGACAGTGGCGAGGATACGGAGCTTTATAATACGGGTTACTACAAAGAGTATGCACGCGGGTTCCAAGGGCAGTTGTGGGCTGCGCGTTCGAGCATGGAGTATTCGTCGCGCGTGGTCGAGGAAGGGGAGATCCCAACGCATGCCACTTACCCGAGGATCCTGGTAATATTGGATAGGAAGAGGAATGAGTGGGTGAAGTGTGAGGACCGGGAGAAGATCATTCGCACGAGGTTTATTGCGATCTCATATCGTGCTGTGGATGCTTTTACGCGCGGCCCGGACGAGAATAGGGAGAAGGCAGTATTCACGGAGGAGGTGAGGACGGCGGTGCTTGGGCAGAAGTTCGATGCCTATTGGTTGGATCTGGAGTGTATTGGGGAGACGCCGGCGGAGAAGAATCGGGATTTGTATTGCATGGCGGATGTCTACCGTGGCGCAGAGGTGACATTGATCATGTTGGGCAAGGCTGGATCTGGCGAGAAGAACAGGGAGAACGAGTGTTGGAGGGGTTGGGGCGAACGGGTGTGGACACTGCCTGAAGCGCTTCTTAGCGCCCGGCTGTGCTACAAGTTCCGAGATCGGGAAGAAGTTGTGCGGTTATCGTTGCACGACCTCGCCAACCTGGCATATACGCAGAGCGACACGGAACAGGCGATCGTCAATGCGTACAGCGGGAAGGATCCGCTTGAGAGGTTGGAGCGGTTGATGCTGCTGAAGTCTGCTATTTGGCGACGCGGCACAGCAGCTCTTCCAATCACCTCTGGCCCTGCAGCACCGCCCAAGCTGGATTTGATCGATGAAAAGCCTGTGTCGTACAGTGGGGCGTACGCGGCAGAGCGAGTATATGCTCTGATGGGCTTTTTCGAGCACCGTATCCAGCCAACGCGGAATGAGGACGATTTGCGGGCTCTAGTGAGGCTATCAATGGCGAATGATAACGACCGTATCGCTGAGCGGATGGTGTCTATGCTTCCATCGACAATCACACAAAAGGCATGCTGGTACGCCGATGACGATATCTACCGTGCGAACCTGTGGGACATTCTCCCAGAGATCCAAGTTGCTGGAGTGACTGAGAACGGAGCCCTGGTGCTGGATGGATGTCGAGCTGGAGCGATTAGATGGAAGGATTTCCCGGAGGTTGCGTTTGGGACTACTGATTCGCTTAGGAGGACTATAATCGGATTCGTGCCGTATCTCTCGTGGCCGACGTTGATTGTTGGGCTAGCGACCTTGATGATCACACGAGCTGGAGGGATCGCGCTTACTGTGATTGGAGTGGTGCTGCTCATCGCATCGCCGAGACTGTTCGTTTTCAGTCAATCTGGGCGTATCGTAACGGCACAACCATGGTTCATCGGGGTGAAAGGAGTGATAAGCATAGCGGAGGTGGAGAAGCACCTGTATGGGGGAGCTCGAGGGCACTTCCCTAGGATGTATTTCACGCCGAGCGGATCGGAGTTTTCGATTCCTGAACAAGGGTCGGAACGAGGAGGTTCGTTGAAACAATACGAGAATGCGAAATTCGTGGAGAGTGGGCCTGGAGCGGGACACATGTATACGCTGATCGACACGTACTCGTCGACGATGTACTATTTCCGTGCCGAGCGGGCGCCGACGGTGTGTATCTTCACAGGACGGGAGGGAGGGCTTGGGAGGTTTGTGTTGTGTTCGGAGAGGTGTGATATTAATGAGTTACACAAGGAGACTGTGTTGAGGATGCCCACGGAGATCAGTCAGAAGATGGAGTTGACTGGATGGGTCGCTCTTGGTTAGCACTGTATATAATTGTAATAAGCGACGGGTTTCAAAAGCCTGAAATATCCCATTGCGCGCGTCTGATCACTGCCTGCCTGCCACTGCCTTTCATTGTCCTATATCAACCTCCACTCCTCCACTGCAGTCCTCCAACATGCCACCTGTCGTTCCAAAGAAAGCCCAAAAACTCGGTCGTGCTCTAAAATCAGCTGCGCGCTTCCCGGGCCGTGGCAGCGGGCGAAATGACTTCTCTCCGTCCCCAGGCGAGCTTCCGGTGGTCTTTCTTCGCGTACAAGTTCAAGGTTGTCGTGGCCTAGCAAGAGCCAAGCACGGCACCTCCTCAAAGGACGGCGACCTCAACCCGTCAGTCATCAATCTCCACCTCAGATGTCTTCCTAACCTCTCATGTAGTCTAGTCGTCGTATCTTTACTCAACAACCGGCATCACACCCCTGTCCTCAAGCGTACCACGAACCCCGTCTACCCCCCCAAAGATGCTACCTTTGATTTTCCAATATATCTCTCCCTCGCCGATAGAATAGGCTCTGTCGAACTCGTCGTCTGGGACAAGGATACTCTGAAGTTGAAAAAGGAATATGTCGGCGAGGTCGCCCTGACTCTCGACTCCTGGTTCAAAGACGGCGACCCTCATACCCTTGCCACTCGCCTACCTTTCTCTGCAGATGCCAACAACGTCTGTTTTTACCTCTCTAATCGAACTTGCCATTCATGTCTCGCAATAGGAACGCGCCGTGAACCTCGTATCTACGCGCGCCAACACCCACGCGTCGGGCACAGCAATCGTCAAGCTCGGTTTTGTGGCCCCTCCTTATGCGCCCCCTTCTCTCAACTTTGAGCATGTATTTGCAGAGCTCGTAAAGCGATCTCGTCCCAGCCTCGTCTCTGCCCCACCGGTACGTCCTTTTCCCTTCTTTTCCCCATTTCCTTATTCCCTTTAGACAGAAGGCATCGGCACCTTGCGTTCCCACCTCACAGGTCCTGCATATGAAGATGATGGTGGAATCAGCTCTGATGACGAAGACGACGACGACGTCCCTGAGGAAGGAGAAGATGATGATGATGACCTCGTTCCCCACCTCAGGCGTCTTTACCTCTCTCCATCCCGCTTACAGCCGGAGGAGCAAGAATCAGAGCCAGAGACCGCTCGCCCCGTGGACAACCCCATCGATCTTCCCTCCCCTGCACAAGCCCAGCCTGAGGAACACGAACCTGAGACAACCCCTCCTCTTACAGTACCTACAATCATACCTACCACGTCCACCACCACCAGCATGTCAAAAAGCAGACTCCCCAAGCTCTTCCCCCGACGACCCATCCTCGTCTCCTCCCCATCCTACGACACGCACACGCCTCCTCATGCTGACTCTACACACCGACGATCCTCAAGCGCCAGTGCCATCCTCCCCATCTCCCTCTCTCCCATTTCACCCGTAGGTCCTCCCAGTCCCCTCGCGCCCACGCCGAAAAAGAGGTTCCGAAAGTCATGGTCGAATAAAAAGGCAGATTACAACTTCTCCACTGCTCATTCAAATGATATCGTCGGGATCGTCATGCTTGAGATCCAAGGCGCTAGTGATCTGCCTCGGTTGAAGAATAGTCCGTTTCCCATTGTGGCTCGTGTCGCATACTAACCTTTCCTTTCTCCAGTCACCCGCACCGGCTTCGACATGGACCCATTCGTCGTCATTTCCTTCTCCAAAAAGATCTTCCGCACACGCATCATCCGCCACTCGCTCAACCCCACTTGGGACGAAAAACTCCTCTTCCACGTGCGCCGGTACGAAACATCATTCAAGGTTCAACTCACCGTCCTAGACTGGGATAAGCTGTCGAGTAACGACCATGTAGGCGATGCGTGGTTGGACGTGGGGGAGTTGGTGCGGGACGCGCCGCAGCCTGATCCGAAGACGGGGTTGTATAAGGATGTGTGTGTGCGTATAGAGGGAGAGGATAGGGAGATGATGCAGTTTTGTTTGCCCTTGACGACGGGCAAGGGGATGCCTTGGGAGGCAAAACATAATCCTACTATCTCATTCCGGTTCGTCTTTCTTTCCCTTTTTCGTTCGTTCATTCATCAACTAACTCTCGCGACAGAGCAACATTCCAGCCTTATGCCGAGCTCCGTCAGCGGTTCTGGGCACAGTATCTCAAGCAATACGATACAGACGATACTTCCTCCATCTCCCACGTCGAGCTCACATCCATGCTCGATTCCCTCGGCTCCACGCTCTCTGCACAGACCATAGATACCTTCTTCACCCGCCACCGCAAGCGCCCAGCTGAAGACGAACTCACGTTCGAGGAGACGATCCAGTGCTTAGAGACGGAGCTTGGACGGCCTGCGAGCGAAAAGAAGAGGGTTAATACACTTGATAGCTTCATAGACTCCTCGTCTGCGTCAGAGTCTGTCACTCCTAGAGAGGAACTGAGCTGGCGGCCTTTTTTGGACGGGCTGGATTTCTCTGGGCCGCCTTTGAGCGCTACGGTATTGGGAGAAGATTCTTCGCCAACAGATGTGATGCAGCTGCAGGGACAGGGGCAGTATGTGACGGAACCGAGCGAAAGGCCTTTGGTGAGTGTTGCTGAACCAATGGCGTTTACGCCTTGTGGTGGTATGCCTTCATCCGGCGTCGCCTCCTCATCGCCATCGCCATCACCGTGCCCATCCAGCAACAACAACAACAACAACCCCAGCGCCACACGAGCCTCCACAACAAGCACAACTGCCGCCACCTCATCCTCATCGGCGTCGTCCTCTGACCCCGACGCCCAAGCCTTCGAGCGCGTGATCAATATCAAGAACTGCCCGCTGTGCCATCGCCCACGCCTGAACTCAAAAGCGGAGATGGATATCATCACGCACCTAGCTATTTGCGCGAGCCAGGACTGGGCGAAAGTGGACCGGATCGTGGTGGGTAATTTCGTGACCGCGAGTCAGGCGCAGAGGAAGTGGTATACAAAAGTTATTTCAAAGGTGTCGAATGGGAATTATAGGATTGGAGCGGTGAGTTTTATTTTGGTGTTGTGTTGGAAAGAAAGGTGCACTTTATTTTTGTTTGGGCGCTGATGTGCGTTTTTGTAGAATTCTGCAAACATTATCGTGCAGAACCGGATGACGGGGCAGTTGGAGGAGGAGAAGATGCAAGTGTATGTTCGGCTTGGGATTCGTTTGCTTTACAAGGGTGCTAGAGGGAGGATGGAAGGTGCACGAGGTTCGTATTGACAACAAGGAGCGTGCTCTGTCTAATCTTACAGGGTTATTTTAGCTCGCCGTCTCCTCAAGTCATTATCCATCAAACAAGGCCTCAAGTACGATTCCCCGGAATCAGCTCGCGATATTCCGAATTTCATCGAGTTCCATGGTCTCAAAGTGGACGAGATCTTAGAGCCCATCAGTTCGTTCAGTACGTTTCAATCCCTCCCCCTTTCCTTTCCTCCCTTCCCTTTGTTCCATTCACTTCACGCCCGCCCCTGATCTCATCATATCCGTCTTAGAAACGTTCAACGATTTCTTCTACCGCAAACTAAAGCCCTCCGCCCGGCCCGTCGAAAGCCCCACAGACCCCAACCGCTTGGTCAGCGCCGCCGACTGCCGTCTCATGGTCTTCGAGACCGTCTCCGAAGCGACGAAGCTATGGATCAAAGGTCGCGAGTTCAGTGTCGCGAGGTTGCTGGGGGACGTGTACCGCGATGAGGCGGAGAGGTATGTTGGTGGGGCGTTGGCGATCTTTAGGCTTGCGCCGCAGGATTATCATCGGTTTCATGTACCTGTGGATGGGAGGATTGGGGAGATGAGGGACGTGTCGGGGGAATATTATACTGTGAATGTACGTTTCCTCTCATGTTTTTACTTATTTTTGTTTTTGGGTGGGCACTGGACTAATTCGTGCATTTTTGTTTATAGCCTCAAGCGATTCGGAGTGCATTGGACGTGTTTGGGGAGAACGTGAGGAAGATTATACCCATTGATAGCCCGCAGTTTGGACGCGTCATGGTGGTTTGCGTCGGTGCGATGATGGTGGGGAGTATCAAGACGACCGTTGAAGAAGGGCAGGATGTCAAGCGCGGTCAAGAGCTTGGGTATTTCGCATTTGGTGGGTGTCCTTGATTTTTTTTTGAGATATTCGTTTTCATATGAGTGAATCTCAGGCGGCTCGACCCTCGTTGTTTTGTTTGAGCGGGGAGTGGTGGAATGGGATGAGGATCTCGTGATTAATGGGAGAGCATGTTTGGAGACGCTGGTGAGAGCGGGGATGGGACTTGGGGCTTGTAGACGAAATGGATATGGATACCAGAAGTCATGAGTGGGTACCATCCGATAATTTGATGCGTACATGGACATGATAGCAGGAGTATTTTTGTGGAGATACCATACATGCATACATCATTAGCCTACACATCATTAATTTCGCATTTGGGTTCTGGCTACTGAGAGAAATATAAAATTCAGGATCTATTAGTACTACTAGTGGAGTGCTTAGGAGTAGCAGAAACAACTCTCTTCATTTGCCTATGGTCTGCCTAGTACGGGAGGGTGTCAGAGACTTCCATTGACAACGTTCGCGTTGTTTGTGTAACGTAACCTTTGAATCTTGATTCACTGCCATGATATTGTCAGTGCTCGGGCACAGCCCTACGCCCGCAGTCAACGGCCCCCCAGATAAGGCTGTACCCTAAACATCATCAAAGATATATCTAGCGATGCGACCTTCTTCATCGTCTTCAGCTTTTCACTTGACTATACATCCCAATCGTCATAATCGCAATAAACATCATGGTGAGTTCCATTCACCATCTTCCTAACTGGACCTCCTCCAACGGTTGATGCTAGTTTGGTGGTCACAACGGACTCGAACAGCGTCGTGAGGCACTTGAAGATCGTCAGCATGGATTCGGACGCGGACGCGGACTTGGAGAACGTCGTTTTGAACGTCACGAAGATCACGAAGAGCGACGGTTTGATCGCCACGAAGATCATGAAGAACGACGGTTTGAGCGTCACGAAGGTCACGAAGAGCGACGGTTCGATCGTCACGAAGGTCACGAAGAGCATCTGCATGAACGCCGCGAAGATCATCAACAACCACACCACCGCGGTCAAGATCAGCCCCATTACGCTCCTCCATCTGGGCCACCGCCTGGAGGGTACAATAGGGCGGATTTCGTCTCCGATGATGATTTCCAGAGGATGATGCGCAGTGGGGAGTTCGAGAAGCAGGACTTTGGAGAGTCGAGGTAGGTTTATGATTTGGACGAATGGTCATTGCATTTAAGCTCTTACTGGCGGTTCTACCTAGACCACCTCCGAACGCTGGCTACCAGCCCTCATATCAACAGCCCTACAATCAGGGGCAGCGATTCCCTGAACCACCCCTACCTTCCATTCCACAACCTCCATCAGGTTATCGTGATGGCTATGAGAGCGGCACGTATTCTCAACCTTCTCACAATAATTATTCTGTCCCAGAAGCGCTCGAATCGCGCCATGGAAACAGCGCTTACGCACCTCCTGCCGGTGCTCCTGGGGCTCACTCTAGTCATGCGCCAGCAGGAGGCTTCTCCTCGCCTCCTGGGCCACCTTCCTACACTCAAACTCAAGATGGACCCGGCCGGGGTGCTGCAAGTGATTATTACAATGAGCCGTCGCCAGGTATGAATGGACCATAGAATCACATAATTTCTTTTTGATTGAAAAATAGGACAACAAGCACACTCGTACTCTCACGCTCCAGATATCGCAGCGGCTCAGCAATATCACGAGGCAGCACATGGCTTGCACGAGAACTACCAAGCCCAGCAACCTCACCCATCGGGCGAGTTTGACGAAGAGAAATACAATTCTCATTTCGCTGCTCACACCCAGGCATACGGGTAGGCTCTTACGGATGAGTGCCCACGAATTCCACTGAATTGACCGATGGATTTTACAGCCCCGATTCTGATGGCAGGAAAATGGCGAATGATGATATAGGTGCTGCTGCTGCTGTCGAGGCATTGAAGATCACAGCTGCAAATAATCAGCAGTCGAGTGGGCGGTCGCAGCAGCAGCAGGGAGGTAGACCACAGGGTGGATTCCAGACAAATGTTCCTCAGGGTAGACCATCTGGCACTGAGCAGAGTGGGAGACCGAGTGGTGGAAAACATCAAGGGCGACCGCAGAGCGCGGAGGAGTCTGACTCTAGCTCTAGCTCGGAGGATGAGGGACCCACTGCTAAGCCACAGGCTCCTACCGGAGGCGGTAGCCCGCAGGACAAGATCGTATGTTTCTCTGCCATTTGTCGTGCGTTCGTAATTGAGATACTCGATCTTGCAGGTTGCCCTGGCGATGGCGCAGGCAGGCAAGCTCTTCGATAAGAAGGGCGGAGGTGATAGCCAAGGGAAGTCGCAAGGTGAGTCCCTCATTCCTACTTGATGCTTGTGCTGATGTATTATCCATAGCCATGCAGACAGCTGCGGCGACTGCAATGCGGATGATGGGTGAGTACAAATCGACGGGTAAAGTAAACATGCAGCCAGGGGAGATGCAGAAGTTGATGGGGCTTGCGATGTCGCTATTCTGACGGTGTGGTGTTGATCAATTTGTACTGTACATGTAGTCACAATTATAGCAGACGGATGGTGAAGAAACAACGCAGTATCGGATCACTCAATGTCTATGATATTTCCAAATGGTCGTCTTGCAGAAGTGCCACATTCTGCAATATTTGGTATAGCCATCTCAACCGCCTCTTCCTTCGGATCTCAGTCATCTTTCTCCTCCAAGGTGCTCAAGTCACACCGGCTTTTCCATGCTGCGGTGGACGTTTAGATCAATAATAAGACCGTTTGACCGACCGCATTTATGTAAGTTTCACGTATCTACTTAGTATGAGTGACCCAAGCGGGCCAGGCACCGGTCATGGCTTCATGAAACTTGAGGTAGTAAGGCGCATACGCAACTTGAAGCAACCGCGCGAGCAGGCTTATAGTCGCCTATCATGATTCTCCTGCGTAAAACAAGCAGCAAAGTGCTGGCGGAGGTAATATCGCTTGATAATAGCGCTTGCTCGAATCGCCTGAACTATCGGCCACTCTAAAGTGTGGCTGAAGGAGGACAGTGGCGAGGAACAGTGTGCTGGCAGTCGGTGGGAAATGTAACGTGAAACGACGATATAGGGGTACAAACCAGCATGGCTATTGCAGATAGCTTCGCCTGGGGATTGAACTCCCTTGTGAAACACTAGAAACGATCTGATGTGCTGTGGTACAGAGGACGATTCCAGAGAGACTGACCCATTGCAATTTCAGTTCAAGATCAGATAGTACCGGTCAGGAAAGCGAGCCCGGATCGGAAGCTTCCGGTGACTCGGCAAAGTCCGTCGGTCCTTGTCCGGTACATGATCGGTTTACCCCCTTAAGTATCATAGTAAAGATTCAGTACAGGAAACAGGGAAAAAGGTCTATTGACGAGCGCGTTCCAGGTGAGTCAATCCTGCGGCTGGTGGAGTGATAATAATGATCGTTTTATCGAGATGAAACATGTAATATTTAATAGGGGAGTTCAAAGTTGGATTCAAGATTGATTATTTCTGGAGATCAGCATTTCGCTTCCAGCATGATGAAAGCGCTGAAATGCTCTTATAACCCGAATAAGTGTTAGTCGAATACCACTAAATCCCGCACCGAACGTTGGTTAAATCATTGTCATTTTATCCTCAGGATAATGTCTCTACCTGAGAGCACTACTGTACTTATCGTTGGTGCCGGTCCTGCTGGTCTTGCAGCTGCCCTTTCTATCATTCACCACGGGTGTCGCGACGTCATTATTGTTGACGCCATACTCGAAGGACAGAATACATCACGAGCTGTTACCATCCATGCTGCAACCGTCGAGGTACATTGCTACTCGAGCATTCATAACATAGCTTACTGATGACCTTATGAACGCAGGCATTAGACGGCATTAATGCAGCAGATGGTCTACTGTCTCGTGCTATAAAGGGGAAAAGTATCAGAGTTATGTCTCTCAATTCACAAATTATTGAGGCCAGATTCGACTCATTAAAGAATCGTACTGCCCACCCATATGTACTGTTCTCCCCTCAAAATGTGACGGAGCTTTTACTTGTGCAGAAGCTGCAAAGCCTTGGGGTTCAAGTGCAGCGTCCACACAAGGTAGTTGGAATGAGACAGAACGAGAAGGATCCTCACATCACCGATGTCTCTTTCGAGGATGGCCAAGTCGTCAGAGCTAGGTATATTGTCGGTTCAGATGGTGCTCGCTCAATCGTGAGGCTTTCAGGGCTCTTTAACAGTTCGCGGAATGTCTGACGATCACCTGCAGGTCCGTAGCATCGCCGGTATATGCTTTTCTGACCCAGATGGCCCGAACATGGCTATTCATCTACTGTCTCAAATGGTTATTGCAGACGTTACGTTTGACCATGAACCTGCAGGTGTACAAGCCTTCGAGGACCGCCTGAATGGCGTGCTTTCCCCAGGTGGCTTCTTCTTTGTCACGCCATTCGGCACCCACTTCAATGCGGAGCTGACGCGAGACGGAAAACCTATTACGAAATCCATCTACCGTGTAGGTTATGCCGTGCCCGTGGAGAACGGAGAGCCGCCCCACATGCCACCGAAGGAATACATCCAGAACTTCATCGACACTTACGGCCCAGTGTGCATGTCATCGGATCCGTCTGTTAATCCGACACCTGTCAAGGTCGACCAACTTGTCTGGTCGTCACGTTTCAGAACCCATTCAGCCATCGCTGATCGCACCTTTACGCGTTTTGGTGCCGCCATTTTCCTTGTTGGGGACGCAGCCCACATACATTCGCCTGTGGGCGGTCAGGGCCTGAACCTAGCGATCAGGGACGCGATTTTCCTCGGCGAGGCTGTCACAAAACACATCCGAGCATCGGAAGCGAATTCTGACGTAGATGATATGATCTTGCGAGAATTTGCGGAAGCGCGTCATGCGCGCGGGTTAGAAATTATTAAATACTCGAAGAATCTTACGACACTCGCAGGCCTTTCGTATGATACAGATTGGTGGATGCCGCTTAGTTTGGCCTCCATCCGCGATTTCGGGTTATGGATATTGGGCAAATTCGAGTTCGTGCAGTTTAAATTTGCATGGGGCGTGAGCGGGCTTGGAAGGCGGTGATCCTCTATTTATTTATTTTGTAACACTTGGTCGATTGTGGCCAGGAGACTGTTACAAAGAGGCTCTTTGGGTACATATACTGTATGCAGTGGCATGGTGACACAACATTGCAGAAACATAAACATAATTGAACTGAGTACATTTAGTCTGCGCAATGCAACAGAGAAACAGAGGAAAGTACCAAGGATTTAACCAAATCTCTCACAGCACGGACTGACAAATGCAGTGGACGCGTGGATCACTCTAGATCATTGCAGCCCGGTCATGCAAGGTAAATTCTATCTGCAACTACGAGGAGCCAGCATGACCCTAATGCCCAAGGGTACCAGTAGCAACATATTCCCAATATTTTTTGCGACTCGCTCTTCGCCAGCTCTTCCCCCACTTGATAACAATGAGGAACGTCATTGTGATGGCAAGCCCAACGAAGCCTGCAGATATGAATGTATTCTGGTAGCCCATATGAAGCCAAGGCGTGATCCCGTATCCCTGCAAGACCATACGTCAACATGCTATGGTGCAACGCTACTTCTAGACTTACAATTGCAAATGAAAGTGTATTCTGCCATTGAAAGATATCAAGATTAGCATGAGTACAGAGATGTTGAAGGGCTGGCGGTACTCACGCGAACAAGGATGACAGCCATCATCACCTCTCCACTCAAATCTTTGTATGAATCTAGAGCGTAGCCTATAGAGAGGGAAGAGCCTATGCCAGTCGAGCAAGAAATGATGCCCATGCCGAAGACGAGGCCAACCCAGCTAATGCCCTTAGACGCACCGACTCCCCAGAGGATGAGCGATGCCGGACACAAAAGAAGCGAGACAACCATGAGCCAAAGGCGATGCTCTGGTTCTCGGATACCGTTCGATCGACGAGCATATCCGACAGCAAACCTGTCACCCACCCAACCGCTGTAGAATGTTCTACACCGGTATCGGAAGACTGTTCGAGGGCAAATAAGAGCGAACGTACCCAATAAACATGCCAATCAAAGGCCCAAGATAGCTCAACCCGACAAAGCTTGCTTTGAAGTTATAAGGCGGCTCGCTGAGGATCAATGAGCAAGTGGCATTGAGGACGTTATACCACACGAGACATGTTCCGTATTGAAATCCTGCCCTATTGAAAGAGTAAATTTCCATCCTCCACAACACCCAATGAATGACTCACCAGAAAATGACGGGGAAGCGCAACAGAATCACAGGCCGGTACGACATCGTGAGAAGCATTTTATTTGATGCATAGCGTCCACCAAATAGAGCAAGTCGTTGCACATATGTTTTAGGTACGCCAGTCAAATCTCCAGAAGAGACAGGGGTTGAAGTAGTAGACTCCTTGTCGTCTTTCTCAGTGGCTACTTTTGTGCTCAATTGAACAGCTTCGGTCGCCTCGCTCGTGTTGCGTACAAAGTTCGTCTATACCTGGTCATCAGCACGTACTGGTCCTAACGATATGCAACGTACCTCTTCCATAAAGAAAAACAGTACTATGAGAGAACCAAAGTTTATGATCGCAGCCCAGTACATCACCCAATGCCACCCTTGCCCATCATAGATAAACTTGATCGACAATTAGGACAAGGAAAACAACGTGCTATGTAATACGCACGCCAGCGATGAGTGGTGCAAAGTAGTTTGACCTACTCGGACAGTTAATACAAGCCAAGATTTATGCACTCAAGACCTACCCAAAGAGAAAGAGCGTGTACATTCCAATATACGTTCCACGCTCATGCGCAAAGAACTACCAGGTGAAATCAGCATGTATTTAGATATATTGAGTTTTTGTTTATTTACCACATCTGTAATGCTGACTTCGCACAGACTCTCGACTGGAGTGCAGAGATAACCCTGTACGATCTTACTTGCAATCCTTGGAGTAGGTGAACCTTCAAACGACGCCTTTCAACTGGGAAATGGGCTACATACCACTGGCCTTCCGTCTTGATATATGGTGTCCATAGACACATGGCCTGGCAAATATTAGCGAAACCTTCAAGTCGTCAGTGGCTTGCTGTCGCTCTTACAGTATTCCCAAGGACTGAAATCAGATATATACCACGCTTTCCGAAGGTAAGAGCGAGTGGTTGGTTTATCAGCGCACCCCAGCCCAAGACTAGCATTTCATTCCGAATGTCATTTCCACTCGGTCATTGTGAAGAATATTGACGACCTACAAAGAAACACTTTTTTTGTGCCAATGGTGAATATAAGCAGCAGAACATATGTAGAGAGAAGCTTACTATATCCGGTGCCTGCATTAAGTGTTGCAAGTGGTATTCCCGTGTCAGTAGAGATAGGCTGCAAGATTGAGTACAGCACAGTGGTGCCGATGCCGATGGTACTCGTGTCTGTAAATTGAATAAGTGTCCACTACATCATCTGCTAGTCGTTGAGACAAACATATCATTATGCATGTGACATGCAGAAGCTTGCGACTTCTGCTCCAGTTCAGTGGATCGTTAACATCGTTCGAAGGCGTCGGACTGAGCACAATAGCACTGTCCTTTCCTGCGTGCACGACTGTCGTCTTCTCCTGAACGTCGACAAGGTAAACCGATCCGGGCACTACGGAATCGTCAACGTCGTGCATGATGGAAAGCGAAGCAGGGAGTCCTTGGGAGTCAAGATATGCTACAAGCTTGCATTATATGGAAGACCAACCGATAAGGAGCTAAATTCGTTCGTTAACGGCAAGAGATAATCAAATTTTCAGTCGACTGGCGGATATCGCGGCGACATGGAAGCGCTGAAATTCGATTTCGCATAAGCCAATGCCCCGGGCCGTTCTTGTCCTGGAGCCCTATGGCAATATCATTGCTTTCTGAGGTACAGACTTTTATCATTACTGAGGTGGTCAGTGGCACATGACATGACGTGGAGGAAATGTTATGATTTTAGGCACCACTGGCATGAGAAATTTAAAGTAGCAATTCCACGATAAGGTGTGGTCTCTTCGATTGAACATTGAACCAGCAAGTAAACAAGCGCGCTCGCGCTTCACTGCAGAACCTAAAGCAAAACCATGCGATGAGTTGGGGTTATTGTGTAAAATACAGCCTTTGCAGGGTGTGGCTCTAGTTATGCAAAGTACGTTAATAGAAAAGCAAATCAATCGGCCTCCCTCTCTCGTCGGCTGAATGAAGTATATAGAATAATAATGCGAGACAACTATATCGATAGCGTATCCTTCCACCGCTCCTGTATCTCCTCACCTCGGAAAACCTCATGCAGGACCTCCCGCACGTCCTCAACGTATACGAACCGGATGCCCGTCTTGACGCTTTCTGGAACATTCTCCTCGATATCAGCTCGGTTCGCTGCAGGTGCCAAAATGGTCTTTATTCCTGCACGATGAGCAGCCAGGATCTTCTCTTTGAGACCGCCGACCGGCAGCACTTGACCGACGAGCGATATTTCGCCAGTCATGGCTAAAGAACCAAGAGGTGAGCATCGGAAATAATTAAAAGAAACAACATACCAATGTCCGGATTGATCTTTGTCTTGGTAAAGAGAGACACAAATGCAGATACAATGGCCGTTCCAGCACTCGGGCCTTCTTTTCCAATGCTACCCTCGGGCATGTGGACATGGATATCGCGATCCGTGAGAAATTGCTCATCAGGCGTCTTGGTGATGCCAAGCTCGTATGCATGCGCCTTGACCCAACTAAGCCCAATCTGCGCACTCTCGCGGATAACCTCGCCGAGTTTACCAGTTAGCTGCAATCCGCCCTTACCAGGCATACTCTGCGCAGAAAGAAAGAAAATGTTATAATTTTGCGTCCGAGCGAAAAGAACGAACGTACGGTAGCTTCGACGGGCATGACTGCGCCCGAGCCATTGCCTAAGTATCCTAGACCAGTGCTGACGCCAGGAGGTGGAGGATTCACGTACATCCTGTCTTTATGATAGACGGGCGGACCTACATAGTCCTTCAAGTTCTCTGGTGTGATCCGAACGTGTATGTTGTCAGGGATCTTAAGTGGCTTGCGCTCTTGTGTCGTCACAGTTTTGCGTTCGCTAGACTCATTGCTTGTACTCTCCCCCGACGTGAGTTCGTTGGGTTCGTTGGCAGGCGGTTCTTGGGACTCGACGGTCTTGGGCTGAAGATCTGAGGAACTGGACTCTGCAGGCACGCTGATAGGGACAGGCGGGGGTTCGGGGAAGACCGTCTCGCCAAGATCGAGGATGAGCTTCAATGCGGCCTTGCGGTAGATCTACAGCGCACCGTGAGCATGCAAATAACACCGTTAGTGTACCTCCCAACCTTGTCAATGTGTTTCTTTAGATTCCGAACACCACTTTCTCGGCAGTAATACTTGATGAGCACGTCGACGGTGGTGGGCTCGAGGAGGACGTCAGTGTCTTTTAGGCCGGATGCTTCCTTTGCCTGGGGTCCAAGATACTTATCGGCGATAACACATTTCTCTTCGGAGACGTAACCGCTGACTTCAAGGACCTCCATACGGTCAAGGAGAGGTGCTGGAATCGTGTCCAGGTTGTTTGCTGAAAAACATGTAAGTAAAAATACGAGTAACCATGAACATTCCTCGGGACGACCCACCTGTACAGACGAAAAGGACGCGGGACAAATCGACGGGAACGTCCATACTAACAAAAATTTGAATATACATCCTGTATCGGTGATGGAAACCACTCACTAATGATCCAAAAATCCGTTGTTTTGTTCAGGGTCCAACATCTCAAGCAGCGCGCTAGCAGGATCACCATTGATGCCCCTCCCAATCTTGTCCACCTCGTCGATCAACACTAATGGATTCTCTGTCCCAACTCTCTTCAGAGCTTGGATAATCTTCCCAGGTAGGGCACCGACGTACGTCCGCCGGTGCCCCTTGATCTCCGCTACATCCGTCAAACCACCAACCGAGAACCGGAAAAATTGCCTGTTAAGTGCGCGAGCAATCGATTTGCCAATAGAAGTCTTGCCGACACCAGGAGGCCCAACGAGGCAAATGATCTTGCCTTCGACTGTCCCTCGAAGCTTACCCACAGCGAGAAATTCGAGGATGCGGTCTTTAACATCTTTGAGGCCATAATGGTCTTCATCCAGCACTTTCTGGGCGTGGGTGATGGAGTAGTTCTCGGGGGTGTGCTGGCCCCATGGTATCTTTAACGAAGGTGTTAGTAGGAACGGGAAAAACAACAACATGCGCACCTGTGTGAGCCATTCGAGGTAATTGCGCGTGACGTTCGCTTCAGAAGCAGCAGGTTCCAGTCCCATCAATTTGTTGAGTTCCTCGTCAAAGACCTTCCGGACGCCTTCGGGCATCTTCAATGAGGCAGCACGCTCCTTGAATTTCTCAATGAGTTTGTCCTTTCCATCCGACTCCATGCCGAGTTCCTTTTTGATTCCCTTAAGCTGCTCCATGAGGTAGTACTCGCGCTGACGCTTCGCAATCTTGCTGTCGACATCTCGCGAGAGTTTGCTCTGAAGCTGGGCATTAATGAGTTCTTTCTTGAGGACCAGGAGCGCCTTGCGAAGACGGTCGTCCACGACGAGGCTTTCGAGCACGTCTTGAAGTTCTCCAACCTCGCCAGATGAAACAGCAGCTGCGAAATCGGCCAATTTGTCGGGCTCGTCAAAGACATTGGACGCAACTTGGTTGATGGAGAAGTTGGTAATCTGATCGCGAAAGAGAGGGTTTAGCTGAGCGATGTCCTTGAAGACGGACACAATTTCAGACATAAAAGCGCGGATGTACTGGTCGTCTTTGTTGTAGGGTTGCGTCGTGAGGTTGTCTACCTGAACGATGGATATAGAGTGTTTGTGGAGGAAAGAGGTTTGCACAGGACCTGAGGGGAATTAAAGGATGCGTGGTAATGAGTTGCGAAAGACATACCCGGCGGTATCTTGGCGACATCCCCTTCAGTGGGTGGGGGTGAAGGAGGAGGGGTAACAGTTTGCGTCTCTTCCTGTACATTGGCAGTACTGGGATGTTCACCGGCCTTTACTAGTTCTGTTATCTTGATTCTACGATGTGGATATAAGACAGCAGTGAGACCCTCCTCCTTGTCGTCACCCGTTCCACTGTTCGCAGCAAACACGCTAGTGATCTGGGCAAATACACCGACGGGATGAACCGAGTTAATATCCGTAATGACATCGCTATCCGTGTGCTCGTCTTTAAGCAAGAAAGCGCCGAGATAGGGCTGACCACGCTTCATCATCTCCTTGATGGCAGCGACCACAGCTGGATTCCGAACGACAACGGCCTTGTAGAAACCTGGAAAAAGGGGACGTCTAGCAATGGGGAGAGCAAGGACCTGGGGGTAGACTTCGGGCACGGATTGTTTTGCTATTGAGCTGGGAGTTGGGGTTGGTTGTGGAGGTGGAGGGGGTGGATCGGAACTGTCACTACTGTCTCCACTGGATGAAGAAGACGGTGGGGGCGACTGGGCGGAGGAACCGGCTGAGCTTTCGTCCTCTGAGCTGTCAAGCTTGACGGGTTTGCTACTCGACTCGGCAGCGTCATTTTCTGATTCTGACGGAGCTCCAGGTATGGGTTTATTGCCTGACCAACGTGGAGAGTGCAACAGAGGAGACGAGCGTGCAGGAGTAACGAGAGAAGTCGAGAATTGCCTTGGACTTGCCAACCTGAAGGCTATCTGAGTGCCCAAACTGTGAGATGAGGCGATATGTAATAATGGCCGACCGCGACTTGAGCGAAATTGTTTAGCACAAGACGAGGTATTTGCCCGAAGGCTACCTGTGAAAACCATCGTCCCGCAACCAGCCGCTGATAGCTAGGAAAGAAGAAATGAGCGTGCCAGGGCTCTACTAGTGAACCAGAGGTATGTAAAATCAGCAAGAGCAACTTTTGAACGAATTGCAACAACCTCTGTTATTATTAGTCAGCAGATATTGCTCTAAGGAAAGGACACCCGATATTCCCGATTCCCGATACATCATGCTTCCCGTACGTACTTCGTCCAAGCTGGTTTCCCGCTCTGCGCCGCAATGTCTGAACAGGTCATTTACCACTCTCAACCCAATTCCAGCTACATTTCTCCGTGGCGGGACCTCAAAAGGCATTTTTCTGAATAGGGCACATCTCCCACAAGATAAATCCCAATGGTCCCCCATCTTCCTGGGCATTATGGGCTCCCCAGACACGGCCAATGGTCTGCAGATCAATGGCATGGGCGGCGGTATTTCAAGCCTATCCAAAATATGTGTCGTTGGCCCAGCCTCTCCAGAGCAGGAGGCCCGAGGCATTGACGCGGAGTACACTTTTGTCCAAGTGGGCATCCGCGATACCACCATTGACCTCTCTGGAAACTGTGGCAACCTTTCCAGTATGGTCGGTGTATTTGCCATGGATGAAGGATTTTGTGCCCGTGATCCTGCCACTTCATCCACAACTACTACTATTCGACTTCTTAACACGAATACAAATAAAATAATCGATACCACATTCCCTATCACCGTCGATGACGGTAGCGTACAGCCGAAGCTTGACTTACCTCAGACCGCAATGGCAGGGGTCCCGGGAAAGGCATCGCAGATTACCCTAGAATTTATCTCTCCCGCAGGTGCGTGCACCGGCAAACTACTTCCGACAGGCAATCCAGTCAACGCCGTGAACATACACGACCACGAAATCCACGTTTCTCTCGTTGATGCAACGAACCCCACCGTTTTCGTAACACACGCAGACGTGTCTCGCCTCAATCACCAGATATCTTGCACTGATCGCTCAATCCCTGATTCCGGGGAATTGTTAGAGTCTATCAGACGGGCAGGCGCAGTTGAGATGGGCCTCGATCCTAACACGCAAGCTCAGCCCAAAATTGCAGTGCTTTCGCCACCCTGTGATCCGGATCACGATATCGGTATACTTGCCTTCTCGATGGGCGTCCTCCATAAGGCCGTCCCGATGACAGTTGGGCTGTGTCTTGGTGTTGCTGCGAAGGTTGAGGGTACACTTGCATGGGATCTGACCAGTTCAATGCGTCTGCGGCAGGCGATGGGGAGTGGATTAGTCAGAATCAAGCACCCGAGTGGCATCGTGGAAGTGGGAGCAGATTTTGGAGCAGATGGTGAAGTTTTGAACGCGAAAGTAGTTAGAACAGGAAGGAGAATCATGAAGGGCAGTGTCTGGTGGTAATGGACATGACACTGCATTTCGTTTCAGACTGCGCAAGACTTCTGTATGCTAGCGTGTCGGGCAGGGTTTCATCGCCATTTGTCTCCTTGTTCTACTTGCTGCCCTACCTTGTTTCCCTTGGTCTCTGAATCTGTCATTTAGATATTTTCTGCTGCTGCTACAGCTATTCTGCTTTTGCACGTTTGAGCGCGGCGTTGAGCCCATCAAGGAGCGCAGTCTTCTCTTTATCCCCTCGTAAGCGAGACTCGCCTTTGACATGCATGGGCGCATGCCCCCTCGTCCTATCGGTGAAGTCGCCATGATCCCTGGCATCATCCTGGGAGACAATCGACGATATAACAAGTGTTGATGCCATTGTGGTCACCCGTTCTGGTCTCCTTTGCATTAAAAGTATTATCGTTGGTACCACCACTTTCTCTCGGCATGATTGCATTCAGCGCAATTGCTTTCCCACAAGTCAGGGACAAAAATCGCTCGTCGAGGAGAAGTATAAAAGTTACGCCCCCAACCTCCAACGAATGCACTGGCACCTTCTCTGTATTGATGTTCCACGATACCGTCATGCAGCGGGATAACCGTCACGTCGATGACGTGCCTTCTAGGCAGGCGCTCATTTCTACTAATTGCACCTTCATCGACAAGGCTCAGGCTGATGATGCACTCGTATGGTCTCAAGTATTCTTCGTATTACGTGGAATGTCATTCATTCCCGTTTGTTTAAATGAATAATATCTTACACGTTCTACATACAGTAAATGCAGGTACAAATCCGCCCCACCAGAACTATTAAGACAATGCACCAAACTCTTTCCGACACTTGTCCCATGACGTGCCGTGTGCGAAATGACTTAGATCGAGAGGCGACACATCCTTTGATATCACCAGAGTGTTGTGTGGTGCGTACATCACCGGATGCAAAGACAGTGGCATCCGGATGAGAAGCCGTCCTTCGGGACCTACAACCCATCCTTCCTCAGTCATGACCAGAGAGACTGCATGAGGAGGGTCTTGGAGAAAGGGGACAGCGGAACGAAGAGCATGAGCCGGGTTGGGTGAGAAACATATTGCGCGTGCTTTTGGGCGTCTGTGCGCGTTCAGATGTCCTACATCCCACACCCGCACCGTGCAGTCCCACGACCCAGACACAATGTAATTCCCATCTGGTGACATTGTGACCGAGGTAAGGCTGTTGGTGTGTCCCCGGAGAGCAGGACCCAATGGCTCGTGAGTCTTCATATCCCATACCCAGATTGTATTGTCGCGTAAACCGGACACGATACGATTTCCATCTGGCGAGATTGCGACAGAGATAACCGAGGTAGGGTGACGCAGCAGGGCACCAGATTCCTTGTAAGTCTCTGCATCCCACACCCGGATCGTCCTGTCATGTGAACCAGACACAATGTGTCCCCCATCTGGGGAGATTGCAACAGAGACAACTATGTCAGTGTGCCCTTCGAGTGGTGCACCCAACGTACTCCCGGTCTGTGCATCCCACACCCGGATCGTCTTGTCCCATGATCCAGACACGATATATTTTGCATTTGGTGAGATTGCGACAGAGGAAACTGTGTCAGTGTGCCCTTCGAGCGGGGCACCCAATGTAGTCCGAGTCTCTGCATCCCACAGCCGTATCTTCCTGTCATACGAACCAGATACAATATGTTTTCCATCTGGGGAGATTGCAACAGAAGTAACTGCGTCAGTGTGCCCTTCGAGTGGCACACCGGATGTGTTTCGAGACTCTACATCCCACAGCCGAATTGTGTTGTCAAATGAACCAGACACGATGTGCTTTCCATGTGGGGAAACTGCGACAGAGCTAACATAGCCCGTGTGCCCTCGGAATGGGGCACTCGATGCCTCGCCGGTATTGGTATCCCACATCCAGATTGTTCCGTCCTTTGAACCACAGGCAATGTGTTTTCCATCTGGGGAGATTGCGACAGAGGAGATCGCTTCAGTATGCCCTTTGGGTAAGGCACTCAACGCCAATGGATCCCGAGTCACTTCATGGATCATCCTGTCACGTAAACCAGAAACAATGTGCTGTCCATCTGGCGAAGTTGCGACAGAGTCTATGGCAGTGTCATGACGCTCTCCAATGGTATTGTCAGCTGGGCCTTGTATGGCACAGTGTCCTCCTGGTGAGATGGTAACGGAAGTCACAGAGCCAGTGTAACGTTGGAGTGGGGCACACAAAGTAAGAGCCTCCATATTCCACACCTGTATGATCCTGTCGGCTGAACCAGAAACGATGCGATTTCCATCTGGAGAAATTGCGATAGAGATCACCGAGTTTGTGTGCCCATGGAGTGGGGCACCCAATACATCACCAGTCTCCACATCCCACACCCGGATCGTCTCGTCTGCTGAACCAGACACAATGCATTTTTCATCTGGTGAGATAGCAATGGAATAAACAATACCGGTGTGCCCTTCGAGTGATGCAACCGATGTATTCCCAGTTTCCACATCCCACACGCGAATTGTCCTATCACGTGAACCGGACACAATATATTTTCCACTTGGTGAGATTGCAACACAGTATACTGAGTCAGTGTGCCCTTCGAGTGGTGCACTCAATGCATTCCGAGTCTCCGTATCCCACACGCGGATTGTCCTGTCACGTGAGCCGGACACAATGTATTTTCCATTTGGTGAGATTGCAACACAGTATACCGAGTCAGTGTGCCCTTCGAGTGGTGCACCCAATGTAGTTCGAGTCTCTGCATCCCACACCCGGATCGTCCTGTCACGTGAACCAGACACGATGTGTTTTCCATCCGGGGAGACCGCGACAGAGGAAACTGCATCAGTGTGCCCTTCGAGCGGGGCACCCAATGCTTTGCCAGTCTCTGCATCCCACACCCGAATTGTCTTGTCGAATGAACCAGACACGATGTGCTTTCCATGTGGGACAACTGCGACCGAGCTAACATAGTCTGTATGCCCTCGCAATGGACCATTCAATGCCTCGCCAGTATCGGCATCCCACATGCGAATTGTTCCGTCCCTTGAACCACAGACAACATGTTTTCCGTTTAGCGAGAATGTAACTGAGCAAATGATGGCATGTGGATGGAATGTCTTTTCTACCACAGGCCACCCCGTAACATGCCCAGCAACAATGCGAGGAGTGCAAGGAAAATTTCCAGCAAACTTTCTGAAGACGGTCGACTGTGATGGAGCGAACGGCAAAGCAGACAAGTACAAATGCGGAGTGCTGTGTAAAATGGTGGCCCCGAAAGTTCCAATGAAGCGCATGGTATCACTGGTAACATCACTGATATGCATGTAGTCAACATGACCCTATGGTCTACCGGTCAGAATGCATTGGTCGTAACAGGAGCTGGAGCTACACACCTTACACCAGCCCGCGATAGATGAGAGGGTCTGCACCGCACTACCGAAGCCTTTCTTAATTATACTCAGAGCTTCTATCCAGAAAAGGAGGCGCTCTCCGTCGAAAAATGCTTTGACTTCTTGAGCGAGCAGGGCTTCAATGGATGTAGCTCCCACATGTGTCCCCCAGAATCGACACGAGTACGATAGTTCAACCGGAATAGATTGTTTTACTCGTTCTTCCAAATTGGCAATGTCACAGTTGGGCAAGTAGGAACTTTCCAAAGAACAAATATTGAAGCGAAGTCCATGCTTCATGACCCGGAGTGAGGCAAAGGCGAGGTCACTCTGCACCAATGAGATGTCGACAAAGAATCTGTGACTGCGCGATGGGTCGCTGAGAAAGTCGTAGAAGGATGCATGAAGGGGACGTATGGGAGTCTCGGAGTCCGCAGTGCCGGCGATAAGCGAGCCCATTGACTCAATGACATCATCGATTTTGTAGAGACAATTCATGGGAGAAAAATGCAGTCGCATCGCCGTCAACGAATTCTTGGGAAGCGGTTCCAGTGACGCAAGAATTTGCCCCATCACAGAGCGAAACACATGTATTACTTCCTCGTGCTCGTCCTCTGGAATGATTTCTGCCAAGATGCGTCTATACATATCATCCAACAGACGCGTTCCTTTCATAGGTATTCCACTGGCACCAACAGCAGTTTTGGCAACCACAGCTTCGAAACGACTCATCGGATCCACACGCACTCGGTTTGTACCCTTGATATACTCGCAGGCTAGACGAGCCCATTCGAACAAGCCATCAGATTTCTGAGCAAGCCTTTGGAAGTCGGCATTATTCAAGGTATCATGCAGGTCTGCCAGCCTGGTAGTGACATACCGCTGGATGTCGCGTTCTGCAGACTCCAGCGAGATTTCATCCATAGAGTAACGGAGAATATGTGACGCATTGTGCAGGGATTTCTGAATATCTTCAAGTGGACGGGAAGTGATGACAATGCGGAAGTTCGCTGGGAGTTTGGTCGGCTGGGAGGCCAGGAGATGAAGAATCTGTTGCCGAGAATTCGTGTCACCGCTCTCGTCTAATGCATCGATGATGATCAGGACGGGAGCAGGAATAGCTTTCGAGACTACATCAACTGGCCCTAATATTAATTCCCCCCATTGCCTTGTGATGTCTTTGGTGTGCCTGATCTCATTGTCACGAACTGCACGCGCCAGCGCTCGCCGCATGATAGGATCGCGATCTGCTAAATCACGTGCGACTGTGGTGAATATTTTTTCGTGGCGGCGATCTGCTTCTCGCGTGCGGTCGAAGCAGAAGAAAGCACCTAGGCCCCCGCGCTCGTGAAACCAGCTCGCTATGGTATGCGCGATGGCTGATTTGCCTTTGCCTGCAGTACCAGACAACCACAAGATGCGCTGTACGTCCTCTTCAGTGTTGTCGATCCAGTCCTTAATGTTCGACAGGATATCTTCGCGAGTACCTGGGAGACAATGTTTGGAAGTATCCCGACCTGCGCCATCCGCATACACCATGTCCCTGAAGTCCATATTCTCGACTGGGCCATAGGTCGCATAACATCAGCAAAGATTCACAATTCATTTGATGTCAATTCTTACCCATGCAGTGGACATCCAAAACGGTGTCACGAGCCGCTCGATCTCGAAATTGCTGCATAAGACTATTGAGAACATTACTGTAGCTCTGAACCACGGCCCTTGTTTCGTCGAAAATGTGCTTGCCTAGTCTTGTCCCTGTGCCGCAGCGAGACGAAAATAAGTGTGAGGCAATGACACAGTGGCATTGACTTACAGAAACTCTTTGTTTCGGAGTAATGGACAATGAAATCAGCGCATTCCAGTGTCTGTCGCGCTACCTTGCCATAGAGTGCCTGCATGGACGGAACTTCAACCAGTCGTCTGTCTTCGTTCATGAAAGTATAGACTTCTGAGACTCTCTCAAGCAGTCCGCGAATAGCATTATCCAATGTTACTTGATCGAGAATCATCTGCTACCAGATTATTCTCATAACCAATGAAGCTGGGATTATAGCAACAAGCGCACCTTAGACGCGCAAGTGAAGATACTCATTACTACCCGAGTATAAGGATGGATCTGTGCATGATGGGTCAACCATGTACAAAGCAAAGATCAATGCGAGTACATTTGCAATCCCGTTAGCGATGGAGTTAAACACCTTAAGGGGTTCAATGATCGAGGCGAACTTGCCAATTGAATCGAGTCCAGACTGTACGCCATCGGTTGGTGAAGCAGTGTTTTGAACAATCCCTGTAAAACTACTCATGCCTGCAGTAGCTTTGTAGGCATCTGCGATTCTTCCCTTCTGGTCATAATGATGGATCTGAGTAAATTATCATGAGAAAATTCCACGATACATTACTCAAGCCAACCTCTGCAGCGTCCGAAGCCTGGTCAGGATTTCCTTCTGGAGCAAGAGCGGTATACGCTGGTGAAGAAGCCTGCAGGAGCAAACATTACACAAACTACGCGTGGCGACGGTCAGAGTTGCACTTACTTGGGCGAGCGGGTGGTCCTGTCCGCTGGAGCTGGTAACAGGAGATGTGGGATTCGGAGGTCGTTGAGCGCTCCCAGAAAAATGGCTCTTGAAGACATTGTCCCATAACTTATGAACTAACCCACGACTTCTGGGAGTTCCAATTTGCGGAGGGTGGAGAGACGGCTGCAACAATACTCTCACAAAAATGCAGCAGTTGTGAAGTAATGTTCCATACCTCAGGCCTACTTGTACTGGCTGCTCTCGTTACCCCATCTTGAAGCTGCTGTAGCGAATTCGGGTTTGAGTGGCTTCGTTTCTTCCACCAGCGTTTCTTCCGAGGATTGTCTTCGCCCATCGAGTTTGAAAGTAAGGCCAAACGAGCGGTGGGCGTCCATATTTTGAGACTCCCAGAGTTATGTATATCTTGATAAGTAATACACAGGCTGTGTTTCGCAAGCGCCCGTCCAGCGAGCCGTTTGGGACTTCAGCCTAGCTTACGTGAAGAGTAAAGCCAGTGAACATTGATCAAAACGTTGGAACATAGTATCAGAAACATAACACGTAGGTTTGACAATAAAGGCTAAATTCCTCTAACGGAGTCCGACTTTCAGGATCGCTGGGATGTTTCATGTGTGCTATACTAGTCATTGTCTGTATGGTCATGATTAGTTAACTGTAAAAAATTCCCTCGTCCAAAGCTTCTATAACCTAACCTGCCCTAGATTATCCACGTGATGCTAACCTAAACCTAAATACAAAGCTCAAAGCCTCGAAAATTTTGGCACATTTTCCAACTTATCACGCCACACACGAAAATACTTAGGTGGAATCTCCCTTGTCCAATTCCAATGATTCTTTTCCTTCGCGATTTTTGGATATCGAGGATGACAATCTCCTTGGTGAAACTGCCTGACGATTGATTTTGGTCCCGTTCACAACATGAACTTAAGTTATTGCTAGATAAACTTGGCTTGCTTCCGAAACGGTATGCTTTGTTATCTAGTACCACAATTTTAGATGTTGCTCAATGATATTCACTTCTTATCAGCCCTGCCTTACCCTTGAAGAATCATGTGGTTCTCATTCTTCCCGCGCTCTGCATCAAGCATGTGGATGCTATCTGACTGAAACTTTTGGAAGAAAACATAGGAGAAGGTGAGAAACTGCTCCTTCAAGTCCTTTTTCTCTCGAGAACATGATGAGCAACATGCATTCGATTAGTCTTATAGACACATACATGGTTAAACTACGCAACCCATACTGAACTGCATCTTCTGTTCCCGCTTGATCTTCCAAGTTACTAACATCTGTTCGTATCAGGTAAATTATGGCCCTCCTAATCAGGCGCAATTATGACGCGGATATAAGCAGTGAATCTCATCTCCCTTTCTTTGACTCTACACTAGAATATAATGCAAACAGAGCATCATTCGCGAAATTGAAGAGACGTAGGCTTCTCACATTGTCGTGGACACTTCGACATAATCTGAACCTTTCCTCCTGGAAGGGTGTTAAAGTTTCTTTACAATGTTCTCTTTTCTCACTGGGACAACAGAAGGATAGCCCCTGGATAGGTGGCATCCTGATGCGCAAGTCAGAAGAATTTTAGGACAGAACGTCGAGTATTTACCATTCGGGAATGAAGCTCCATAATAGAGAGATCCGAAATTTCGGCCTAAATTTCATTCAGGTCCGTGGAGAATTATTTAGTGTTTTACGGGCGACGAATAAGATGTCATGATGAAGCCTCTTGACGTGGTACCGGTACATATGGGAGAGCTTAATGTAGTGTCCAGCACGACTCAGCCTTATGGTGGACACTAGATACAATGACAATTACCGCAGAAAACACTCGACACCAATGGCATCACAGTAAGTTGGGCTCCGTAGACGCTTATCCATAAATGTATAGCAGGAATTTGCCAGCGGAAAAAAATTTCACCCTAGACCTTGCTGGACCGACTGCGCTGACTGGGCGGCTCTCTGCGCTTATCATACAAAATATAAGGAGATCCAGATCACGTCTCTCGGAACTCCGTAGATATTCAGCGAGATGAAAGATAAGCTCAAAGGGTAATACCCGTCGCTCTCCGCGAGGCTGCAAAAAGTGGTTCAGCTGAGGATCGAACTCAGAACCTTCTGTGTGTGAGACAGAAATCATAACCATTAGACCACTGAACCGTCATGGAGTGCGTTCCTTTAAACAACGAGACACTATGGAGGATCTGTACCGATAACAATGAGTGTAGTAATCACTATTTCTTAGTTTTGTCGGGCCCAAAGAAATTCAAAAGACCTCCACCCTTCGGTTTCCCAGCCTTGGCCTTAGTAGCCGGACGCGAAGAATTCGTCTCCTTGATTTTTGGTTTGGTTTGTACCGTCTCTTCCTCCACTTCACCTTTCACCTTAGTTCCTGCCTTTTTCTTACCTTTCGACTTCTTCGCATCCTCAGCCACGAACTCCTCTTCACTGACGGATTCATAAGAGGAATAGTCTTCCGTTTCTGGGATGAAACCTTGTTAGAAGGTGCATTGATCGCTTATGCATGGATGGTGCACGTACGCATGTAGCCTTTGGAGTCGGTGGTAGTACGACTTTTCATGACAAGGCGTTTCTTCAAACCATTGCGCCCAATGGGGACCACTTTCTTAGGTTTCCTCTTCTTAGTCTGGGGTTTGAGATCCTCTTCCTCTTCTTCGTCCTCCTCCTCGGCAGCGCTAGAAATCGGGATTTCAACGTCAGTAAGGTCGGTCTCGTCGGGAGTTTCGTCCACCGCATCGTCAGGGCGACGAGAAGATAAGCGGGACATCTTAATAACTTGATCTGCAGAAATATTAGCGCAAAAGCGAAAGCGTTCTGTCACCACGGACCATCATCAATATCCATCATTGCTCTGAGGCTGCTCTCAGAGTCTGATGCTCTTTTACGACGTGGCTTGCAAGGGATTTCCTCATCTTCCTCATCCGACATAATGACGCCATTTTTCACTCTTGCATTACTTGTTGTGGCAGGGACTGCCTTCCTATCTTTCGGAGTCGGCTGGCTCTCAATGTCAACATCCGAGTCTGATGGATCTGGTGACTTGCGCTTGGTAGCTCTCTGGAAGTCAAGTTACGGATTGATATGGCTGCGTCATATGAATAAAACCGACGAACCTTTGGCTCCGGTATGGCTGGCTTTGGAATAGACTTCTTCTTTGATTGCGGACCAAAATTTCTCGTGGGTTTATCAGCCAACTTCACGGAAGGCAACGAAGCCTTAATCTCCTGATTCGGCTGAGGTTTGGTCTTATCCTTCGCGTGTGCTCCTGATGTGATCTCTTGCTCCCGACTTCTGGCTTTACTCCAATCCAGTTTTCCAGTCGGCTTTGGCTGGTCCTTTGTTCCGGCCAACGATTTGTCCTTAGGCCCGTCGTCATGCTTAGCCTTTTCTGCCTCTTGCTCCGACTTGCGTGGTAAATTAGAAGACTGAGATATGACTGGTTTCTGTACATCTAACGTCGTCTTTGAGGATGATGCTGCGGAGATGTTTTTGAGTGGTCCTCTCTTGGCCTGCATGTCTTCATGAGATCAGAAAGAAAAGACGTTTTATTCAACAGTAACCTTGACGTTTGCACCAATTATCTTTCCGTTGAGCGCAGGGTTGCCCTTCACGTCTTTATCCCGGACACTGGCCGTCGGTTCGCAGATCAAATAGGCGTCCTGCCAAACTATGAGCGTGTCAAATCACCGATGCATTGAAATGGGGAACTTACACGGAAAATTGAGGGGGATAAGCTGTATATGTAGACAGAATGTACACGAGTAAATTGAAGTTTCGCATCTGTGGCACAAGGCGTCATTTTTCATTAGTATCAGGCTCTTAGAAGACTATGATCAGCACATACCTTGAAGACCGTCACCGTTCACCAGAACTATTCTCGATCGCATCACAGATTGGTCTTCGTCACTCGTATCCATTGCATCAACCGAGTTCCCATTACCGGATAATGGAGCAAGGCCGGAAATCATGTACGTCGGGAATGATGGCGCGTCGGTGTCCGCTGTTCCAGCGAGATACGCGGCAAGCTCACTGTGCACATGTAACACGCCGTTCAATACGAGATGATCAAGTCTTACTTCTTCGCGTCATTGACATGCATGCCTAGCTCGCGACTCAAGGACCGAAATGTGACCTAGAAAACGGAAACACGTCGATGTTGAACAGCATCTGAATTAAATATCCTTCGTACCACGTTTTTCTTGATAAAGAGCTCTTTAGTGAGGAAGTCCTTTGCCCGTGTAGATGTCATGGTGGAAGACGTGAAACCAATGTATCGTGAGAAATGTCACGCGTCAATCGTATTATTGGCGACGACGCGTCCACATAATATTAGTCCACTTCTCTCCGAGATGCAGTACTAATGAAACTAAGTAATAGCGAATCACTATGTAATGTGTAATGCAATACCATATATGCAACGAAATGTCAAAAGTCACCTTGTGAACGCGAGGGCTATCGCATCCATAATGACTCCGTCGGTTCAGGTTTGAGAAGAGTACTTATGGTCCTCGCCCATTCCTGGTGCTCACGTCTGCACTCAGCCACATAACTCAGCTGAGAAAGCGTAGGATGGTGAGCGTGGAACATAAACAAATATTCTGACATGTCGCTCTGTTGGACCACTGAAAAGGCATTCTCCCCGTTTTTGATAAAGGCGGAGAGGTCGATGCAATTGTCTGGGGTGAGCTGTTGTCTTCAAGTTAGTTGGATCTGGGAGTATCGATAGTGATACTCACGAAAAGTGGTGGGGCAAGCGGAATGACGAAATCCTTCCCGTCTCGCTTGGTCTGCAGTGAAAGGTTCCCAGTCGTGGGCCACGCGCATGACGTGTGCATGGTCAGCGTCTCAAATGAAGGAATTTCACCATCTTCTGGTGGATTGGGTAGGAGACTTGGGAGATGATAGCAAGCAAACGATACACAAACGCTTTTTTCCAGATCTCTGTAAACCGCTGAAAATCTGCAAGAGGCGCGTGAAAATGATACATACGTTGGTGACGACTTCCGCTTTGCCCATCGAGCAATTTGGGCATAATGTGTCTCATCAAGGTTAAAGTTAATCTTGAGCGTTCCACGGGGTGACTGAAGTCCTTGCCGAAAAACCATCACAGCCATCTCCCCTCCAAATCTCTCCGAAGTGATTCGCGTAGGGGCATCATCCACTCCAGACAACAAATGGTCTACCTCACCACTTTCTACACTCACATCGCCCGATAAAGTCGGGAGTGGTTGTACTGGAACTGGGGAATCTGTGTTTGGTTTCAACGACAGCGTAGCGATCTCGGGAACAGTGACCTCAGGAACAGTAGCTTCCAGTGCATGTGAAGGAATCACTTCTGAATCTTCATGCACACTTTCTGGTTGCAGGTCGCTCATGACAACATCAGTGACAGCAGGTGCGATATCTTCTTCTTCTGGCACTTCGACGTATGTAGGCGCTGGAACATCGGACGGGGATGAGGTATTCGATTGATTAACAGTATTCGCAGGAGCTGTGAGCTCGGTTGATGCTACCGGTTCACTGAGTCGCGGTCGTGGAAGTATCCTCCCAGGCATGCGAGACGGCCTTAACTTCTCTGCAGTGGGGGTTCCTATTGCATCAATCGTCGACTCAAGCATACCTGGTTGAGCAGGCACGTCCACCACGGGACTTGCGGACTGTTGATGTGTTTTGAACCATTCAAGGTCGCGATTTTTGAGGTTCACGGACAGTGAAGGTCCCTTTCCTAAGCGCTTAGGCTGCTGTTTTGAAACCATTATCGTCGGAGAAGCGACACTAGGTCGGGGATCTGCGGGAGTATCTGAGGTAAAACCTTGCATTGTCGTCTACATATGGACACGTGTCGGTAAGGAACAAACAGGACACGAACATGCTCACGGGCGATTGGACTTGCGCAATAGGAAACGTCAGTTGCGTGCTTGGGGTGGCATCCCTGGCAGACGCGGTGACTGAGGGAGTGTTCCTAAGCAATACTGTGTCATTTCTGCTCAAACTCAAAGCTATCCCTACGTACTTGGATTCATCAAGAGTAGCTTCGCCTTGAGCCCGCACAGGACGAGTGATGTGAGCCAAAACTTCAGAGGAACTTTGGATCAAGTGGTTGAGTCGAACTGCATGACTCAGTCAACACAACCGCGCAACTATAAGAGAGCCAAGACGTACCTTGCAGGTCCCCCACTCCGAAATAATGCAAGAAAGGAATTACAGCGCAAATTAAATCCTGATATATGTCCATGGTGGCCAGCGCTGATGATTCCGTGTTCATGAACTCCTTTATGAAGGTCGAGTGGGCAGTCTGTCGAGGGGAGGTAGATAAATAGAACAGACATCGACATGTCAGCACACCTCGAGGAGTGAAATGATCTAATGAGTTATTTGAGTCCTCTTTTGTCAAGCTAGTTGTGAACACTTACATTTGGTAGAGCATCAGGATAATATGCTTTCTCGGAATTCAACCAGTACTTCAACTTATTGGCAACTGAAGTATACACCTTGACATCGTGCGATGCGAGCCGTTTTGCAAAGACCGGGAAAATCTTCGCGTTCTCGACGACAGCGCGAGCGTTCATGGTAGTACTACTCATGCTAGCAGTGTTGCTAGACATTGATGACGCCACGGAAGGCGGTTGGGCTGTACGAATTAACTATTTGAATACTCAAAGACTAGGACCACTAACCTTCAAGTCGGGCTGGTTTGAAGTCATTAAAAGCAAGGTCCTCGGGACTTGTGGGTGTTCGTATATCCATCACTTGTAGCAATGAGGCACCGACCAGGGACCAGAGCAGACTTTTCGGAGATGCTCCCAAATTCAGTAACCACTATTATTTATTTATCTGCATAGCATCACGTATAATGTACCCACTACGAATTGAAAATATTGTCATATTTGCAAGTTCATTTGTGAAATCTGTCTAATGCTCTACATAAAGTGGTATCTCACACCATATTTGAATCAACCTCAATTATAGCCACTCCACGGTCTAAAAAATAAAATCAGCATTTTCTCCACTCAAACAAAACGGCTAAACTCACAGCAGGAGGCTTGGAAGATATATCATAAGTGACGCGATTGATACCATTCACTTCGTTTGTGATGCGAGACGATATGCGACGCAAGACTTCCGGCGGGAACATATACCTATAAATCAAATCGCATCACAACAGAACCAAAAAACCAAGGACCAGATCAAACGGACCAGTCGGCAGTCATGAAGTCTTCTGACGTCACCGCTCTTAGGGCGATCACCTGTCAGATACATTAAGACAAGTGGATGAAAGAGACACCGAATTTTCGAACCTGCTCGTACGTGCGCTTGTCACCCATCACACCAACAGCCTTCACAGGGAGCAAGACGGCGAATGCTTGACTTATTTGATTGTATAGGTTCGCTTTACGAATCTCCTCGATGTAGATATGATCTGCTTGTTGCAGGATCTTTACTTGTTCGCGTGTGACAGGACCTAAGATCCGGATAGCTAGGCCGGGACCCGGGAAAGGGTGACGTTGAACCAAAGGTGCTGGTATCGACAAGAGTCTCCCGAGTGCACGGACTTCATCTACATAGGATTTGATCAGTGTAACTGGAAAGAAGACACTATCAATCTTACCTTTAAAGAGTTCGCGCAGTGGTTCAATCAACTTCAATTTCATGTCCTTGAGAAGTCCACCGACATTGTGGTGCGTTTTGATTGTCGCACTAGGGCCCTTGAAGCTAATGCTTTCGATGACGTCCGGATATAGGGTGCCTTACAAATAGAGAGTTTAGTTCCACCGTACCGCATGAGCGAGAAGACGCAAACCCTGCAATAGCCACTCAATCTTTCCCTTGGCCTCTGCTCCGTTCTTCTCTTCCTTCTCAGCAGCTTCCTCGATCTTCGCTGCTTCTGCCTCAAATACATTGATGAACGTGTTACCAATGATCTTTCGCTTCTGTTCCGGATCGTCTATGCCATCAAGTCTGGAGAGGAAAAGCTCTGATGCATCTACTACGGTCAGGTTAACGCCTAGATCTTTGTTCAACATGTCGTTGACTTGTTGTGCTTCATTCAGGCGAAGCACGCCGTTATCCACCATGATGGCATGGAATCTGGGAAGAAATTAAGAAGAACGCGTTGTGAGAGGAAATAAAGCACACCTGTCGCCGATCGCCTCGTGCATTAGTTTGGCTGCAACGGTACTGTCAACTCCTCCACTAACTGCGCCGATGACGCGTCCTGTCGGTCCACATATCTCGCGGATGCGAGAAATTTCCTTGCCAATGAACTCCTCCTGGGATCGTAGTAAGTATCGATAACTCAAGCACTCTGTGTTACCTTACCATAGTCCAATTTGGTCGGCATTGGCATATATTCAACACAAACCGACCGATAAGTTGTCTTCCTTGTGGGGTGTGTGTGACTTCAGGATGGAACTGGATGCCATAGAATGGTTTAGAGTTGTGTGTAATGGCGACATAGGGAGCGGTGCTCGTCCGTCCGATGGCATGGAAGTCCGGAGGCATAACAGACAGTTGATCGCCGTGCGACATCCAGACCTTATGAAAAGTCAAACGTTGGTTTACAAGAGACGACATAAAAGCGCTTACCTGCATCTGGTCGCCGAGTCCTTCGAACAGGGCATCCACAGCGTTCCCCAGTTCGCCAAACCTGCTAATCTGAACCTCGGCAAAACCGTACTCGCGATGATCGTTTTTTGCGACTTGTCCCTTGAAATTCCAGCAGAGTTCCTAAAAGGGGGGCTAAAATCATTGTTTATGAAGACTCTGAGGGAAAACTGAACCTGGAGGCCATAGCAGATACCAAGTATTGGGACATTGAGATCGTAGATACCAGGGTCAGCATGAGGTGCATCGTCATCGTACACGGAGTACGGAGATCCAGAGAGGATGATGCCTGATAGATTGGATCAAAAACGCGTCTCGCATTGCATTACATGGGCAAACCTTTGGGCGTGAATTTGATATCTGATAACTTTGTGGTGCATGGCATGAGCTCTGCGTATACGTTCAACTCGCGACATCTCCTTGTTATGAGGTGACTGTACTATATCGGCATCGGATGGGTCAACACAACGATGTGATTTGAACGAGAATAGGGAGCCCAACCTGCGAGCCAAAGTCAAGGATGAGGATGGTATCGAACTGATCATGAATTTCAGCCATTCTGATGATCCTTTTTTGAAGTGTCTTAGGTTATCGAAAGGGTGTACGGAAATGTATGATTCTGTTGAGGAACTTCAAGATTATCTGTCGTAACCGAGTCCTTACTTGAAGTAAAACTTAAAACCTTAAACACCCGTGGGAATATTGCATAGAACGACTACAGAGAGCGCTCGGATTCTACACCTCCGACCGATATAACGGGATGAGGGCGATTGTGGAATAGATGGGCTTGAAGCTTGAAATAATAGCATCATTCATAATGTTCATGGTAAGGGGAAATTCGGAATTCTGTTGTTCAACCATGATGTTGTGTGGTGTTGTTGGTGAAGCTTTGAAGTCAAACCTGTGCTGCTTATGTAATATTATAATTCCCTTCAAGCTCTGCTCTGTCCTGTATAACTGTACAGTACGGTGCTATGGGTGTGTCTACTTCTGCTCATGAGTCTATACGCTATGCTCACTTTTTAAATTTCCAGGGATACCCAAGGTACGCGCTTCCTTCATATATGAGATGTAAAATGAATAGAGTTGAACGTTTCGTGCTGCAGTTTTTCCGTTACATTTCGTGAGTTAGCAGTCTGTCATCTTTATCTAAGTTGATTGTCTCCAAAGTGAACGGTACCCGCTCACCTCCCAGTTGATCCAGGAGAACAAGATTCCAGAATTTGGTGAGCAAATATGCTCTCCTAGTATTCTCGTACTGAAACGTTCATATAGACAATCTCTACCTCGATTTTAACGGAATCATTCACAATTGTGATTAGACCTTTGGGATCTCGCAGTGTACAGTGGCTTATTTTATCTCATCTTAGGCTCGCATCCAAACGATGAAGATGCTCACTTCAGGATGTCTGAGGAGCAAATATACACAGCTATATTTGCATACGTGGACCTGCTATTTGGTAAGATAAAACCAAAGAAACTCTTCTTTATGGCAGTGGACGGCGTGGCCCCGCGGGCGAAGATGAACCAACAACGTAGTCGGCGATTTCGCACCGCAAAGGAAGCCAAAGAAGTCAGAGAAAAGGCAGAATCGAAAGGAGAGAAACTCCCGGATGAGAAAGCATTTGATAGCAATTGCATCACACCAGGTGCGTCCTGGGTAATCTCATACGGTGCACACAACTCATTCCGTCGTAGGCACTCCTTTCATGGCCAGATTATCAGAGCAACTTCGATACTTTATCAACAAGAAGATTTCCGAAGATTCTAATTGGCGTGGAGTGGAAGTTGTATTATCCGGTCACGAAGTGCCTGGTGAAGGTGAACACAAGATAATGGAATACATCCGACTATCGAGAGCTCAACCCGACTACAACCCAAATATCCGGCACTGTTTGTATGGTCTTGATGCTGACCTCATAATGCTTGGCCTTCTGAGCCACGATCCGCACTTTTGCCTCCTGCGAGAGGAAGTCAAGTTTGGCCCAGTCGCGAAGAAGAAGGGTAACAATAGGTATTTTGCGGTTTTCAAGCACAAGTCAGATTCACTGAACGCCAGCGCAAGTCTGGAAAACCTTAACTTCTACCTTCTGCATCTCTCGCTAATGCGTGAATATCTGGACCTCGAGTTTCGTGATATAGAACATATTCTCCCATTCGATTACAACCTAGAGCGAGTCATCGATGACTTCATTCTACTGGCAGTTTTTGTCGGAAATGATTTTCTACCTAATCTTCCAGACTTGCACATCCATGAGAACGGGCTCGAGCGTCTGTTTGATGTGTACAAGAAGATTCTGCCATCACTGGGTAGGTCTTGAACTCTATTTTTCCTGCGTAGGCTCACACTGTTCGAGATGGTTATATAAACGAGAGCGGAGTTATCAACACCAAGCGACTGCAGGTCATTCTCGATGAAATGATAATATGGGAACGAGAAATATTCGAGAAAGAATACGGAGACGCGAACTGGTTCAAGGGAAAGCAGAGGAAACACGTCCAAGAAATGAACCTTGCGCAGAAGCGTGCTAAGCTTGGTATAGCTCTCCAAATATTTCTTTAACGAAGGCTCAATCCTTTTTAGTTCTGACTCGCCCCCAACGAGATATTTTTGATCAAGTACAGCGCTTTGTCTTGCAGAGTCGTGGGAAGTCGTCGCAACGCCAAACTGCGGCGCTCACAATGCCTAATACGTTCCCTGCCCGGGAACGGAAGTTTATCAGCACGCTAGCGGAGGAGTTACATCTATCTGTTTCTTGGGATGAGTATGATGAAGACGACCAGAATCTTGTAATATGGCGACTCCCCGGAGTCTTGGAGGAACCCCTACCAGAATCTGATATCGAGCAAGTCAATGGAGACGCAGATAGTGAAGATGAGTGGAAAGATATGGACGACGAAGATGACGAGGGCAGGGCTGCAGTTGACCGAGTGTTAAAGAAATTTGACAAGGCCCCGGTGATGGATGATGACGAAGGAGGAGGTTTTGACGCTCGATATGAACAGTCCGTCGATAATAAAATGGCGGAATGGAAACGAGGATATTACAAGGTGCGTCATCATCTGGCATCCTGTTCGTCAAACCAACCGTACGCATCATAGGGGAAACTCGGGATTTCCTATGACTCCCCCGAAGAGATGCATGACTTGACCTACCGCTATGCTGAAGGCCTACAATGGGTTATGCACTACTATTACAGTGGGGTCGCCTCCTGGGGCTGGTTCTACAACTACCATTACGCACCACGAATATCCGGTAACCATTTCACTCTTTGTCGTCAGTGCGATATACTCACATTTTCTTCGAGATCTACGCGGTCTCGGCGATATGTCATTTGCATTCGAGCTGGGCAAGCCTTTCCATCCTTTTGAACAGTTAATGGGTGTCCTCCCATCCGCAAGCAAAGATCATATTCCACAAGCTTATCAAGTGTGTCAATCGGACTAATACCATGTCGTAGGACTCATCACCCACAGGATCTTATGTATGACCCAAATTCACCGATACTAGACTTCTATCCCCTGGAATTCGAGCAAGACCTGAATGGGAAGAAGCAAGAGTGGGAAGCCATCGTTAAGATTCCATTCATTGATGAGCAGCGGTTGCTACGGGCAATGGCATGTAAGTGCCAAGGTCGACTTTTTGACCTTTCGTTGATCGTTGTTATTCTACGTGTGTAGCGCGAGAACATAGGTTGACTCCGGAGGAGCGTCGTCGCAATGGCTTCGGAACAAGTACGAAATTCTCTTTCCGTCCTGGAGAACCTACGGTCTATCCTTCATCATTACCGGACTTCTTCCCTCCGTTATATCGATGCATGTGCACGATGGAACCCTTCGATCTACCAGTTCTTGACGGACTTCATCTCGTCCCTGGGTTATGCGAAGGTGTATGCCTCGGTGCAGAAGCTCTCGCTGGATTTCCCTCTCTCGATACATTACCCCACACGGCACAGCTAGGTTTTCACGGTGTCAATGTACACGGGTCCGAAAGTCGAAACAAGTCTATGGTGATTCACATACAAAATCCTCATGAGCACCGAAAGACGGAGGATATCGCCGGGGAAATGATCGGCAAACGCACTTTCGTCGGGTGGCCTTTCTTACAAGAGGGCCTCGTCGTAGCGGTGTCCGATTCATTGTTCAAATACGAGAAGTTGGAGGTCGTGCCTGGTGCTCCTGAAAAGGTCGTTTCCAATCCGCATTTCCAACAGGGCTTGAGTCATTGGAAAGGCAAGGCTGAGCGGATTGGGTCTGTATATTCGAAGAAATGTGGGGTTATTACTGGCGATGTCGATGTCCTTGTGCACGTCCGTCCGCTGAAAGGTCAGTGCTGATGGTTTATGAATGCCACTTACTTATTACACTCTCGTAAAGGTTTGAAACGTTTGGAATCAGGCGCATTAGTTAAGGAGCACGAGGAATCCGATAAAGAGATCGAACAAGCCGTCCAAATGGTCATCTCAGAAGTTGCGTCTGAAGATCCCAGGTTCCTTGAGAAGGACGCTCCTCCTCTATCGGAAGAATTTCCTGATGGGACGAATATTTTTTTCTTGGGTGAACATGCATATGGCGTTGCTGCTCAGGTGTCTTCGACCACCGATAGTGCTCTATCTGTTGTCTTGGCGGTATGTTGCAATGCACTCACTGCGATGTCTCTTTCTAAATATCATCTTAGTTCTTCCCTTCAGATAAAACGGAGAACACCAAATTTAAGGCTATTGTTGACGGCCGTGTTTCTCAGCCTTACCTTCCATCGTTCAAAGCAGCCTCCGCGATTGGAATCTCACCCAGGGCGCTCTCAAAGATTACCTCCAGCTTCATGGTCCTTACATCCGACCATCAAAAGAACAATCTGGGACTAAGTATCAAGTTTGAGGCCAAGGGCTTGAAGGTCGTCGACTATTCGCGCAAGAATGCCCGCTACTGGGAGTTTAGTGAAAAGGCAGTTGACCTTATTCGTGAATACAAGGTACGCCTATTCAAATTGCCTCTGAATTACGACTCAATCAATTGCAGGATAAATTCCCAGAAATATTCATGATTCTGGATCAATTTGGCGACGGTAAGCTCTCGAATTCGCCGGCGATATCTTGTTCTCATCCCTTGGATGTCAGATATGGCCCGTGCTACCGACATATTCGACGGGCATGCTGATAACAAGGTTAAGGAAGTAAAATCTTGGCTCAAGTCCAAGGGCATCCGAGATCTTGAACCAGTCACACTCTTTTCGGACCATTTAGCGAAGGTATATCAGAGCCACCGTTGGTCCCCAGAGTTGTGTTTCATTCACTAAAACTTTTCCCCAGAGTGCCGTCAAAGAGATTGAAGAGGTTGCCGACGAGATCAATAAGAACAGGTCAAAAGCTGCAATCAAGAAAGTTATCGTGAAGAATATCCCTCGCCACGCAGTCCTAAAACCATCGCACGCTATCTATCGACTCCAGAACCAGCACTTCGCACTGGGAGACAGGGTAACTATGGTCCAAGATTCAGGTGGAGTTCCATTGTCTGTGAAGGGTGTCGTCATTGGGTTGAACGCGAAGTCAATGGATGTCGTATGGGATGTACCTTTTATGTCTGGTTCAACGCTTGGAGACAGGTAAATGGGATGCTTCCTCGATGCCGAGACGCTTAACCTCCTTGATTTTTAGGTGCTCGCAGTATCGGGGCTCAGCTGTGGAGTTTAATTCATGTTTAAATTTGAGCAATCCTCAGTTCATCGCCTCTACCTCTCCTACCTCTACCTACCCCCCTCGTCCAAATGTTCCTTACAAACCCCGGTTCGGCCCGTATCCAGCCGTTCAGCCTACACCGGGGCATCAAGCTGTTGCTGGATTCCGTCCTGCCCCACAAAAGTAAGATTCCCTGTTCTCAAGCAATGTCTCTGCAGCGCTGACCCTTCGGGCTAGTCAAAGTCAGGCACCTGTAGCAATCATGTCCAATCCGAACCGGGGTCGTGGCCAAGCAGCTCGCCCTTTCATTGGGCCCTCGACCAGTCGTCCAGCACAGACAGCTGGAAAGACCTCACAGGACGAAGCTTCCGCATCGATATCGCAACCTGTTGTGGACGCCCACGATCGCCCTCATGATTACGGTGCCCCAAATAGAGGTGGTGCGGTTCATCATCCTCATCCTCATCAACATCCCAGAGGTGGTTTCCGCGGACGAGCGTTCGTGCACGATCGTGGAAGAGGAGGAAGGGGTTACCGGGGAAGAGGACGTGGTATTGTTAATGGGCCACCAGTCGAGCCTTCGTGAGCCTCGTGTATTTTACCTACGTACTTCTCTGTAGCCTTGGATTTATTTGCTGTTTGTGCTTTCAGTAAACACCGGATCTTCACTCAATGACAGATAATAACGTGTTCTGGGATACTGTAAGTATAGTATAATTTCTAGACACCCAGTAAGCTTTTGCCCCCTTGCCAAACAGTGAAACTAATGGCAGTCATGGGTATAATCTTCAAGTAGCCTATTCCTAATCCTACGTAAAACCCTCTCCAACCTCCGCTTGCGTACACGGCACGCATAGTTTCTCCCCATCGCAGCCACCTATCCGGTCTAGTTAAACCTCCTACTTGCATTCGCCGACGTACAACCTCAAATGGGTAGGACGCAGTCTGCGAAATTGCACCAGAAACGGCACCAATGGCGAGGTTTGCCATGGGGGAAGGTCGCTTGGAGTGATCATCAATCGCTGGGAAGAAGTGTGCCCGCAAGAAATCCCAAGTGAGGAAAGCAGTACCGGCATATGGAATCATGCCCACCATAGTCACGGTGAAGCCACGGTAAAATTTGAGAATGGGGAATCGCTCAAATAGCATTTGTGTGGTCGTGGTCGGTGCTGTAGAGGAAGGCGCGGCACCTTCACGATATATTACGCACATAGCTCGGAGGAAGGAGGGACGTGAATTCCCAGTAGATTGGTCGGATAGTCGACTATGGAATGCCATGCGAACACGGATCAACTCAAGTGGATAGGTGAAAACAACAGAGGTCATGCCTGTGGGCGAATATACGTGAACGTGCTGGTACCAGAGATGACCCAACTTACCTGCAAGGGCACCAGCAGCAAAGCGTCGTAAATTGGTCTCTTGCTCTCTAGTTTGCATCAAGAGCTATGTGACATAGTGAGGAGTGTACGTATGCGTAACGACGGGGGGCATACCGGTCTCCACTGATCATAGGCCATAAACTTTATGGCCGCGTATGGAAATATGCGGAGAAGAGTTGCGGAGTGGCCTTGAAGCAATCCTCTGGCGCCTCCATCCCTATAAATTACGAGCCCGGCTCGATACGCACCACTCCAGGTTCCTTTGCGTGATAAGATCAGTCCGGAGGTGCATGCGGGAATAAGCCAAAACGTACCAGCATACTTCTGAAAATCAGGGTTTGAAGCTTGGAAAAGGATCTTAACTCTGTCAAGAGGGGCAACCGCTGTCTTCGCCTGTAAGCACGGTGGTCAATCAACAGTAGGGAGTACAAAAGAAAAATAGGCATACGATACATCCTGCCAATCCACCAGCGATTCCAGAACGAACGGCGTAGTCTATGGAACGTTTGTCTCGCTTAAGGGAGGCAGTAGAACTCATGAATATCCAGTAACGTTATGTACTGGATGCTCTCATGTGCAAGGAACGGGGTAATGAGCTCAAAAGCCGAAGCTTGCTCCCGGAAATCACGGGATTCTGACTACAGTTACAGTCATGTGACTATTAAAAATACGCGTTCGTCACGCGCCTTCGTTTCTTACTCACTCCACAATGACAAGCAAGGCCAAAAGCTCAGACGTCAAAGTCCTCAAAGGTCAAGAAGGTGGACAGAATTGCGATTCATGTGATGTCTCTGATCTCGTATTAGCCGAAGATGCAATATTGCAATATCTGAAAAGAGTGACCCACAAAAAGGCGCATATATGCGCTATACTGACATAAAATCAAATAGATGAATCGTCCTTTTGGTGCTGTAGATGTTGCTGCCAACCTGAAAGGAGCAGTTCCAAAAGCTACGACACAGAAAATCCTCGTCGCTCTGGCGGAAAAGGGCGAGGTCGTGCAGAAAACATATGGTACGTACAGATCTGTAACGAAGACGCTTCTCGCATTCAAAACAATCGAGGGAAAACGAGTTTCTTTGTCGCAAATCAGGCCAGCATCGATTCCTTTCCTGCCGACAAGCTAACAGAGCTTGAGCTCGAGTGCAAGACGATAGAGGAAAGCAACAGCGCGCTAGCAGCGGAGATCAGGGCTATTACAGCAGGTAGCACACTAAAGCAATGGTTCATACTTGTACTAACATTTCACAAGAATTGGCAAAACTCAAGAATTATCCGACGGATGAAGAACTCGATACGCAGATTGCGAGTACAAAAGAGGCAGTAAGTATTCGACTTACATGCGCTTTGAGTGAATAAATGCGTCCAAATCTTCCTACAAAGATAGCGCAACACACTGAAAGACTCGTCCCGCTTCGCTCCGGTGCACTGCTCATCTCTGCTGAGGAACTCGCCAAGGTCGATGATGATTGGGCAAAATGGCGCGCGGAATGGATTCGCCGAAGAAAAGTCTTCATGACGTCAGTTATTTGCTCGCCTACTAACTCTTCGAGACCTTCGATGCATTGAAGTATCTGGTCATATTGCTGACTACGTAGATAGCTTTTGGCAGCTCGCGACAGATTCCCTTTCGCCTCAAGATACCGAAACGCTCACCGAAGATCTAGGTATCGAGTTCGACACTACTGAGCACAAGGCCGTCGAGAGGGGATCATTGTGTGTTATACAAGGTGCTAGCACTCGCAGTAACCTGAAGAGGAAGCGAGAGTAGTGGGCGGTCACTCATTCTCTCATCTTCTTGACCTGGAATCACCGTGTATTATATTGTTGTGAAAAGCAGAGGAAACAAAGTGCCAAACTATAACCAATCGGTATGATACACGTACATCAGTCAACGACCCCTCAAAATCATTTTACATCATATGCTGGACTTTGCCATCCCCTTCTCTGCTTCTCCTTCCTCGTCTTTTGCTCGACGCTCTGCTTGAAACTCTGAACTTGCTTTATGCCCTCCTTTGCCGCTTGTTCCACCCGCTCAGTAGCAGTCCTTCCGCGTTCTACAACTCCGTGAATCTCCGGAGGGACACGCTCGGTAAGTGGCTCTGCGTTTGTTCCCAGAGGACCTCTCTTCTCCCCCGACAGGATCTGCGGTTCCGCGCCGAAAGCAAGTTTCGCATCACCGCCCAAATCATCCTTCACCAGTCCCGTCCCCGTCGCTTTCCAGCCAGCTAACAGGCCACCTTTCATTCGACGGAGGCGCCCTATCTCGCTCCACATGGCAGCGATGACGGATGCCGTAGTTCCAAGTCCCGTATCCTTGAACACCTCAGAGCGTCGCCCAATATCGAACGCCACGGCATCGGTCGCATCGAATAGTCCCCGGATTTGCTCCGCCAGGGTGCGTTCAAGTGCCTCGCGGAAGCGGACAAGGATGACGGGTTTGAAGACGGACGCAAGGATAGGGTGATTGGATTGTTTGACTTCCATTGCGATATCCTGCGCCAGGTTCACTTCGACGCGTTCTATCTTGAAGTACCGTCCAGTCCTCTCGCGCTCCTTGAGACCATGGGGTGTGTTTGGAATCAAGCGGAACTTGAGGTCGACGTCCACGCCCTTCTGGGGGAGATTGAACTCCATGAGACCGGTGAAGTCGCTGGGTCCGACAGTGGAAATCTTGTCCTTGTAGAAGAACGATACCTCCTTGAGTGTGAGTTGGACTGCTTCAAAGCGGATGTGAGTGAGGGTGCCAAAAGCAGTGGTGGTTGACTGCGATCCGGCGGGTGCGGTAATGTCAACATCAGTGATGTTGCGGACATAGACGTGCCCAGGAAGTAAGTTCAGAGACGAGATATCGAGATTCTCAAGCACAAATTCGATCTCGTTGTCAACATACTCCGTTCTATCAGTCATCAGTAAACCGGACCAACGTGTTGTTACCTTCAGAAGCTCACCTGGGTATCGGGATGTTCTTGATGACGTTCAAGATGCGTGGCGCATAGACGTTAAACACATCCTGCCAGAACCACGAAGCTTGATCGAACGCAAAATGCACACCCATCTGTCCACCCAGGCCCACGCTCTGTGTCAGATCCTTACTGAACTGAGCATGCGCCTTCCGGACGCGTTGCAAGTCGGGATCCTTCGTAATCGCATTCTGGAACGTACGAAGTTCGTGCCTGATGCCCTGAACATCCTCCTTCCACTTTCGTCCCGCATCCGAGTCTTGATCAAGAAGCTGTTTCCAGCGCTCGCCGAGCTGCTGGTGCCGCTGGTGTGCTTCTTCAGAACGTGCATACCCGGGTTGGTCGAGGCTCTTCCGGACGTGGTCAAAGAAGTCGTTGAACCAAGCTTTTAGGTCTTCGTCATATCTCACGTCTACTGCGCACACGCGGACCCTGGCGAAGACGTCATCCAGCGACTTGTTACTGGCGGCACGCTCGACGAGAGTACGGATGCCTCGAAGCGCTTCGTGTATGTGCTTTTCCTCGGAAGGATCCTCAATAAACGTGTCAAGGGCTGTAGCCTGATTAACGTCCGCGGCGGTATCAAGAGATTTGTTAATCCACTTTGATGCGATATTGAAAAGCGTAGATAAGGCGCGGTGATAGCCTTCGTCTTTCTGTGCACGTTCACAAATCTGCGCAGTCATCGTCAGCGACCAGGAGGTGAACAAAAAGTGAAAAGACAGACATTGTAATAAGTTTCCTGCAGACGGGTACGTGTTCGTGTAGCGACGTCTTCAGCAGTCGCCTTCACGTCCTGCCCGACTCCTATAGCCTTAGATCCAACCTCCTTCGCCGTATCCATTGTCTTCTCGAATTTCGCCTTTGTATCTTCTTCACGCTCCTGCTGGATTTCTTCCGGGCTTTTCTTCCTTCGCCCTAAATTATCCCGCTCACCCTGCTGAACCTCTGTATCGAGCTCGCGTAAACTCTCCTTGGTGTAGGCGGCTTGCGATTCGATGACCCCTGCGAGATCGGCCATCGCGAGACGCGCGAAGGATGCAAAGTCGTTTAGGAGGACACTTCCTTCGCCACTCAAATTAGTCCAAAGAATGTGTAGGAGCGTACGAGTGGCCGAACGGAAAGACTCGAAGTCAGCGGAAGCCTCATCCGTATCCATCGCTTCAATACGCGTATCTTTATAATCACCCTCGGAGAGGTGCCAGAGGACTTCTTGCAAGAGGTTATCATCTATACGGATAATCCAACGTTAGACTGAAATTCGCTTGGAGAGAGTTTGAGATAATTACGATTCTTATTGGTCCCAAGCTGCTTGTACGCAAGGAGAAGATCTTGCAAGCCACGTGCAAGAATTTTACCAGGCTCGCTGAGCTTGCCTACGTCAGGGGACTCGACGCTCGCTACGATGTTCTCGAGTGTCCAGTCGATGGCATCATTCACCTGTTTTTGGGTAGGAAGCTTGCCTGCGTCGATAGCAGCAATTGCAGAAGATAGTTTGTCCATGGTTGAGCTGAAGTTGACCTCACGTTGAGGGGGACTGATGCATTATAAACCACCATACGGTATAGGGGGTTGCAGTGCTTTCAGATGACGTCCATGACGCTGCCCAAAGTTTTGATGACGACTTGTGGAGTTCCCTCCTTGGCATCAACCTAGAACAAGTTGTGAACCCCCCTAGCCTCTTGGCTCCACCGAGTCGATGATTTGCAACCTGTTTGCTTTGGATTATACAAAGCTTCGTCAGTATACATCAGGTGCCGATGTCTGTTGGTAACTCGTCGATGAATACATTGCATCACGGGAATCTACGTGCATGCGAAATGGTACACAATACTTGGTGGCAAAACTGGTCGAAGCTGAACGAAACGTCTCCGAGTCCATTAGCCAGTTCGCGATCAATACTGTCACAGTTGGAGTCGACCAAATTCCATCAAGGTTTACGCCCATAATAGTGCGAACCCCTCCTGTGATGGATCTGTGTTCTACGATGTCATCGTACCTGCGGCAGGCCAAGAGTTCGACTAGTTAATCGATTTGAGAACATAATTTTCTAGCCTGGGTCGTAATCTGTTGTAATCCATGGATAGAAGTTCTAGCTGGAGACTGTGTCACGGTAAAGACAGTATAAAATTTGAATAATATACCATGATATTATGTATACCTCCAGGTTCTGTACGGATCAAACTGGAGGCCGACGACCCATGCTTTGTCTTGCTGCGCTTTTATGTAAATTTCTAATCAGGACAAATGCCACGGGTACTAAAATTAGAACACAGTCAATGGTGAATCTTGCTTAGAGGAATCTTTCCACTACGGAACATATTTCACTTTGTTCGGGTCAAGACGTCGATGTTTGAGATCACAGTACTGATCATGAGTATTGTGGTTTGTGTACCAACGACACTACACGTTCAAGTGGGGAGGCAGAGCTAAACTAAATATAGTTCAAGTAACCATTCTATTTCCGTTGTGCGAAACTTGGCTAATAATATAATATTGTTTTGCCAAAACCTATTTCAAGTCGTTTGTCGTGAAGCTTCCGAACATTTTTCCTGCTCGTTTCGTCCCTTCTCTCTACTACCCTAATCCCACTCGAGTTCCAAACTTTTGAGACATGTCTCGTTCCACTCTTTCTGCAATTTTGGCACTCGCTGCCATTTCAAATTTTGCCTTTGCTCAACCTGACCCAGCTGACCCTACCCCCCTTGTTGACAAGACCTATGCTTACCCATCAGGAATAGTGAGCTTTCCTTCCATCATTTTTATCTCTTCGTTCACACCAAAGCAAGCCCTACCAAGTTGACTACAACACTGCTGCGATCCGTGGCCCCCAGGTCGGTTACAACATCTGTAACTCTACTACCGAGAACCAGGAGTCCATGTGTCAAACTTCCATGGTAAACCACATTGACGGTACGTCTCTGGTTAAAGCCGCAAACCGCATTCGTGTTTACGGTATTATATAGACTTCTGCTTGTGGGCACCCCCCATGCCCAACTCTACTATTGGCGATACCGAGCAAGAGGAAGTTGCCTGGTGCACAAAGCCTGGTCACGGCACTCGCCTCATTCCTAATGGTGCTCTTCAGGGTGTTCAAGTACTTGTGACCTCGGCGTACATCCAAATCAACGGCTTCATCGACCAGACACAGGTGAACATGGCTGCTGATGACTACGGAGGAGAGCTCGACCCTCACGGTGCTGATCTCGTCAGTGCTTTTCACTTTGGTTCATTCAGAGTTGACGCTCATTCTCCCTCATTAGCGCGGGAACCCTCTTGGAGGCTTGATGTACTCCAACGCATTCCCAAGCAACGGTGGCAACAACAACTCCTACCAGCAAGTCATTGATTGGACCAAGTGCGTTCTTCTTACCTGAAACCGAATATTCCTCATTCTCACGCGCCACAGCTTCATGGGTGGCAATGCCTTCTGTATGACGATCTGTGACCCTGCTACGAGCAGTGCCAACCAATCTGCCTACTGCCAGAACATCTACGACCGTATGGGTTGCTCTTACAACATGCCGAGCAATGTTCAGAATGGTACCTTCGAAGTTTGCGATGCTGACCTCAAGACCCCCGCTGGCCTTTACGTCACCGGCGGCGTCACCATGACCTATTCTCAACCAGCGTCCGGTGTTGTCGACCCACCCTATACCCCCGTCGTTCCCGCTTCCTCTAATTGCGTGACCTACAACAGCGCCGTCCTGTACAGTGCCATTGCCTCTGTAACCCCCACCGGTGTATCCGTTTCGGCAAGTGCCACAGGCAGCGTCAAGTCCTCGACTGGCACGGGCTCATCCGGGGCTGCTTCCCCAACCCAGACCGGTGGCGCCGTTGCCCTCGGTGTTTCAACTGTCGCTGCCATTGCTGGTACCGCCTTTGCTATGGTCTTCCTATCATGAACCCAGTAGTTTACTATCCACTGCATATATCATTTTATAGCTTGCATATACCAACGTACCTGTACCTGTACGCTGATTGTTCGTGATAGCGATAGGTTACTTTTATTGAGACGATGTTGTTACATGCAACCATGGACTTTTTCTTCTGTTTTTTGGAGCTTGTCGAGCAGCTGCTGTTGATAGATATTACGGTATCACGAACTTGAATGCAATAGCTTGATACTCAAGTACTCACAAACCGATTGTGTTCATCGTATCATCCAAATCCTCTATACCTCACCTCCGGCCATCCCTCCTTAATGCGACATCCGAAGACATTCCAGTATTTATACGAGCCTCCAAAACATACCCCAAGCACGCCAACGTCTTCGACATATCCTCACCAACCCGAATAACAAACTTCCTCCCACTCTCATCGTTACAATTCAAAATTTGATCCCAGCGCTCTGCGCTCTGTGCAACTATCTGGCTCATTCTACCGTACTACGCTGCAACCAGTGCAAATGTACCGTGTTTCACAAACTTTATGCAGCTCATTACCGTGATCTGTTGCAGCACGACGGTTAGTACCGTGTTGCTGATGTTGGGCGTGCACACTGGCAGAATGTGCCGGGCCTCGGAGAGTTTGGCGGTTTGACCATGAAATGAAAGAACAAGTTACATATGTATAATGGCGAGGCCATCATATTTGAATACTCATTTTCAACACGATTTGTGTGATCAAAATTATTGTTCTATGGAGTCGAAGACTAGCGATTTACTATCTATCGTAATTCGTATGCTGAAAACGCGTATGAATTACTCTGTATGTCGATGTCCAGTTTCCCATCGCATGTGGGATTTCTCGACAGTACTCCCATATTTCACGAGGGCGTGCAGACGTGCAAAAGACGATGGCGCCGCCGGCTTGGAAATAAAGCCCTCCAGTAAAGTCTCAACTTCGGTGGAATATGTATGCAAGAACGGGAACGTAGCACGTCTTACTCCGGAAGCATAAATCCGTAGACATCGATCGGTTTCGGGGTGATTAAGCTCCCTCTCCGAAAATAAAACATCGAGTTTGGATTCCTTATTGAGGTCGAGAAGAATAGCGATGAAGGGGAGGGGTGATAAGCAATTGATTGAAGGGTGTATGCGGGCGATGAACCAAAGTCTCGCTCGTTTGAATTCTTCCCCGCTTTGTCGGAGATAAACATCTGTGATACGCTTTCGATGTCCTCACATCCAAGGTTCGGGTCATCGAAATAAATTGGAATCATGTTGTCGACGAGTGGCTGGAGAGGGTAGCATTGGACTGCACTTGCGCGATGCTAGTGGCACAAAGTCCACTCTGAGGCGGAGCATTCTATCACTGCGCGGCAGTACCCAGGCCTTAGAAGGCATGTTAATTGAACAAGCAGAACCTTACCTAGCTTCTGGCCCGGGAGAAATCAACCCATCCATACGCATCCAATGCGAAAAATTAATGTAGGCATGTTTAAACAATTCTTTGGCAGTATTCGCAGCGTGCGACTAGAACGAGTCGCCAAAAACGTGTTCCAGTAAATGGATGACGGGGTCTTTCTGGCAGTCGATGAGCTCCGCCTTCCACCTATTTTCATCGTCTTCACTCCGGGCGCGGATGTATGAATCTCTAGAGTTATTATGATACTTGCGAACGTACTTGTCTTTGAGAGGAGTAGCACGAGTCTGCTCGTCAACTCGCCACTGTCCTATCTCGAACATCCCCCTCACGAGCGGTTCTGCCAAAAACACTTGGTAAAGAACAGTAAATCTATCGTGCATGACTTACTGATTCGTGGCCGTCATCAAGCCTTGCATACTCAAATAGTTCCGTAGGGTATTGAAGAGGTCATCGTCGGTAGAAATTGGGTTGAAGCTCGGAACCAGCGAATGCGTTCACGGACGTTGTCATAGAGAACATCGATAGCGGTCTGTATCTCCTCCGATAGCAGGGAGCATTCCAAAGGCTTCCGCCCGTCTGAGAGCATCCAGTCTAGGGCTGCACGCCGTACCCGTAATTTACGGTTGTACGGCAGCCGTAATACGGTTACGTAACTGTACCGTCGGGCTTGCAAGGGAGTGCAGAGGAGGCCATATACGGTATGGCCATACACCCGTACAAACCGTATTCCATACGGCCGTCGACGGTCACCTTTACGGGTATACGGTTGATAAGTATTGTAACGACTATTTGACGACTATTTGGTAGGAATTGTATAATTTTCGTTTGCATGACCAAAAAAGAAATCACTGAAAAATCGTGCTCATACAATCAGCGATCACACACACTCTACTGTCAGCGGTCGATGCCGATCTGTTGTTGTGTTCCGGAGCCTCCGAAGTTGTGATCTCCGAGTCCGACGCCGCCGCGTCATAGAGGAGCGGAGCGTGGGAAAGCGGAACGGAGCGTGAGAAGACGGAGCGGAGCAATGCGCAGTA